>PVIH01021421.1:0-29740 GCA_004025045.1 Sigmodon hispidus | reverse complement strand
TTGAGAGCTTCGATGATCATCAAAAAGGAATTTTTGGTGTTGCTTCCTTCTGTTTCCTCTTCATTGCTCAGTTCAGGTCTTGTATTTGTAAGATCGCCACTCTCTTCTGGAGTTACCATATTGCCCTTTGTATTATTATGTAATTTCTTGCACTGACGTTTGCCCATGGCTTCAGTGGTTCACGATTAGATGGGTCCTGCTCAGTTGTGGCACTTTGGTTTGTGTGTCTCCTGTCACCTCTCTGGTCAGGGTTTGATTCTGTCTTTCAGAGACCCCTGCAGTTGCTTTGCTCAGTTCACTCAGTTTGGGGTCACAGTAGGGATCCTTGCAAATTCCCTCAGCAGCAGGAGCTGTGGGTGTGGCCAGGTGCAGAGTTCAGCTGCCCCCTGCTCCAGAGTGTGCTGGGACGCCGCAGAGAGCACAGGTCCCGGTGGCGGAACCGGAAGCAATGGGAGCTCAACTCTCCCTCCCAGGCCAGGATACAGGTGCTGAGGCCTGCCGAACCCTCCTCACGTCTGGTCAGGGTTCGAATCCACCCCTCAGAGACCCCTGCAGTTGGTTTGCTCAGTTCACTCAGTTCGGAGTCACAGTAGGGATCCTTGCAGATTCCCTCAGCAGCAGCAGGAGCTGTGGGTGTGGCCAGGTGCAGAGTTCAGCTGCCCCCTGCTCCAGAGTGCCTCCAGAGCCTTTCTAAGGAAGATTCCTCATCCCCACACCGTACATCCGAACTCCCGCGCAGCTGGGCCGAACTGCGCACTCGGTCGGGAACTCTCGCGAGAGAATAACGGCTTCCTGTCCCTCCACACTGAACTTTTTAAAAATGAAAGTGGGTAATACCCTCCAATGCATTGGCGCTGGTGACCACTTTTTAAATATAACATCAGTAGTGCAGACATGAAGAACAACAAACAATCAGTTGGACCTTCTGAAACTGAGAAGCTTCTGTAAGGCCAAGGACAGAGTCAATACGACAAAAGGACAGCCTACAGATTGGGAAAAGATTTTTATCAACCCTATAAGTGACAATGGATTGATCTCTAAAATAGATAGAGAACTCAAGAAACTAGAGCTCCAAACCCTTAATAATCAAATTAAAAAATGGGATTCAGGACTAAAAAGTGAATTCTCAGCAGAAGAATTAAAAATGGCTGAAAGGAACATGAAAAAAGGCTCAACATCTTTAGCCATCAGAGAAATGTAAATCAAAACATGTTTAAGATACCACCTTATACCTGTCAGAATGGCTAAGATTAAAAGACTCAGATGACAGTCTATGCTCAGATAACTGCAGATGCAGAGCAAGGGGAACACTCCTCCATTGTTCGTGGAAATGTAATCTTGTTCAGCCACTTCAGAATGCAGTATGGTGGTTTCTCAGAAAAATGGGAATCAAGGATCTAGCAATGCCACTCTTAGGCATATACTCTAAAGATGCATTCATACCCCAAAAACATTAGCTCAACTATGTTCATAGAAGCTTTATTTGTAATACCAAGAACCTGGAAACAGCCTAGATGCCCCTCAACTGAGGAATGAAATAACAAGCTGTGGTACATATACAAATGGAGTATTACTCAGAAGTAAAAAAAAATACTGTTCCAAAATTTGCAGGTAAATGAATGCATATAGAGAATATCCTCCTGATGTAGGTATTACAAGCCCAGAAAGAAAAACAGGTTATGTACTCACTCACTAGTGGACTTTAAAAAAGAAAAGTAAAAAGAGAGTGATGTCATCCCCCAAGAACTCAAGGCTACAACATAGCTAAAAGACATTATGCCTCACTTCTACATTGATGGCCTCTGACAGGGGTGTGAGTGAGGAAAAACTTGTTTTCTTTAAGGGTCTGGCCACAGGGAGTTTAATGATGCTCTAGTAAGCAAATGAGCAGCATGAATGGACAATTTTGTAAATGGGGACATCATAATATTGGGCATGAAGCTAAGAGGTCTGATAACTGAGTTTGATGGGGTGCATTATGTAAAATCCCCAAATAATATATATATTCATATTAATAAATATAAATAAAATAAATATTTAAAATAAATAAAACACAAACAAACATACACAAAACAAACAAAACTTCTAGTTTGACATTAGAAAGTTTGCTTACCAGAAATTTGTAGTGGCCATAGTGAATCCATGTGGATTAGCTATGACCTACTGTGCTTTTTTTATCTGTAACTGAGCCTGACATAGCTTGAGAAGCTTTAGATTTTATTTTTTATGTTTCATGTATTTTAGAGAAAAGAGAAGGCTTTTTAATGTATGGTTTGTTTATACTGAATGTTTTGCTTTTTTATATAAAGTTTCATATTAATTTTCAAAAAATAATAATAAAATAATGAAAAATAAAGAAAGAGAAAGAAGAAAAGGAAAAAAAATCTTCAAAAAAAGATAGAAGTTTGCCAGTACCCCCAAATAGCAATAAGTATCAATAAAAAGCTATGCTCAAATTCTAACAATATTGTTTATACATTTGTATTGTAAAGTATTAATGACCATCATCAATTTATTAATAGTGAAAATGGGAAATATGATATAGAAATGATAAAAAAGATAGATTATTGAAACTAATTTGATCCCCCAAAAATCTATTAATCTCAAAATACTTTACATTGGTCTGGATTTAACCTATTGATACAAACTGAAGGTTAATTTTGTTATGCTGTATGTATATTTGTTCTCTGTATTATATTTATACAATTTATTTAATTTGAAATATATAATTAAAAAGTATAAATTATTAGTTATTTATATAGATAAAAATTATAGTCATGTTAGTTTTTATAGCTACACAAAAATATATTTCAATTACATAGGAAATCTTCAAACACTTCAAAACAGCTACATAATATGGCATTTTAAAGGTTTAAACAACTTAGACTTTTCTGAACAGTTAGAAACATCTGTTCCTGGCTACATGAATCTACTTCAATAAATGATGGGGAACAAAAAATAAAAACCTCTGTGTGAACTTTACCTTTAACCAGATTAATGACTCTATGCAATAAATATTTGCTAGTAAAGCTGATAGGATGAATATATATATATTATCTTTTACTAGGAGATATATATATATATATATATATATATATATATATATATATATATATAGAGAGAGAGAGAGAGAGAGAGAGAGAGAGAGAGAGACCCCAGTTAAACCAGGACAAATGAGGAAGTGATAGAGAGGTAGAAAGGAAGGAGAAGCAAATAGGTTTTTTCAGTGTGTGTGTGTGTGTGTGTGTGTGTGTGTGTGTGTAATTGCAATTGTATGATTGTTTTGTTTTTGTTTGTTTGACTGCTTGCTTGATTGGTTTTGTTTTCTTTTGTGGAAGTGTGCTGCAGAGATGAGGGGAAAATATCGGGAAACCAGGAGGTGAGTAGGATTGGGGTGCATGTTGTTAAGCTCTCAAAGAATCAATTAAAGTGTTAAATAAAATAATAATTATTATTATTTATATTCTAATAGAGTCGTTCCTCTCAACATTTTTGGGATACAACTGAATGAATACACATCTGATTCAAATGCAGGAGACAATGGACTATGGCATACCCTATTGATAAGGCTAATGGAACACCATGGAAAGATTGTGAGAGTCAGAGGACAAGGACCTCTGACACTAGATAGAGACTTCTAGACTTGAGACAGAAGCTGCACTCATGGACTTTTAAGAACATTGCTGCATAAATGAGGTGTTCATAATGACCATATGAGGTGACAGGCCAACATAAGTGAAGGAAATTCAAAAGTCCCATCTCTGAGCTATAAGTCATCAATGGCTGTCAAGTGAGAAAGCAAGAATCAGTTTTCTCCAGGGAATTCACTTCCTGATATGTTATCTAATCCCAAATGATGAGCACTAAACACATCTACATAGAAATGAAATAAATGTGTTCAGTAAGGTACTGATGCACACACTCACACAGACAACACACACCAAAATTAACTCGCAATACACATAAAATACATATACACATATGAGTAAATATGTTTTTAAAAGATTTATTAAATTTGAGAGAGTGGGAGAAGAGAAAAGAAAACTTTGGAGTTGGAGGGGAAAAGATTGGTAAAATGAGTGTGTGTGTGTGTGTGTGTGTGTGTGTGTGTATGTGTATGTGTGTGTGTGTGAATCTATCTGTAAAAAACATTGAAAGTACATCCTTTTCGTTTCTAAAGTCATTATACTCTAATTCATTTTCCATGTAGTAGTAACATTGCAATAATGAGACATACCTAATTATAAATTCCTGACTATTCAATCATCCCTATAAAACTAGATATGTGGTGCAACATGCTATGCTTTCTTAGGACCCTAGAGACTAAGTCTGTTATTTTTCTCCATCCATCCTCTGCATTTTGGCTCAGGAGTATAGAAGTTCCTGCAATTCTTTTTCATTCTGCCCTTCATATTTATATGTCGCTTCTACTACAAGAGAATTTTTTAACTATATTACATTTTATGCTATTATAAAATGATAATTTTTGGCAATGTATGATTTTATTTCTATAATTTTAGCAATTTCATCTGTGATTTTTATCATTTTTCAGAATATCAAGATTTGCTTTTTATTGGGAGGTGAACTTTCTAATTTGACTAAATAGCTGTTGGGTATTTGTAGAGAGCTGCCTGCTGCTGCACCCTAAAGATGGTGCTGATTTCCGGCCTCCACCCCCTGTGGGTGAGTGCTCTCTTTTGACAAACAACTCCTTATTTGGCTTGAGCCTGGAGCATGGCTTGCTGCTGCATATGTGGACCTATGAGCTGTGCCCACGTGGCTTATTGGGATTGGATGCCCTGAGAATATTTAGTCAGTGGGCAGGGTTTCCCAGGGGAGGAGAAGGAGAAGGAGAAAAGAACAAAGAGAACAATTATAAAGGTCCTGAATAAACTGCTGAAAGAAGATCCTGGGTGTTGCGCTGTCCTTGCTGGCAAGGTGTGCGTGACAAGTGGTGGCCACTATGGGGAGCAACTCCTGCAAGCTTCAGGCATCAGAACTTTCTGCAGTTGGGGGGTCGACCAGTAAGTCCCAGGTAAATTGGGATCAGCAATCAAAGCGGGTAGCTCGACCTGTAGATAGGTCAGAAAAGAGGGAGCTCACTGACGAGTGGGTGTAACCTCTTATAGCCATGGATGCACAGCAACCTTGAGCTTAAAGTGAAAGTAACAGCAGTTGCAAACTTGAGCTCAAAGTGAAATTAAAAACATTAGTAAAGCTGGGGCTGTTTGCTAAGGGCTCCCAGAATATTTTTAAGGTAGGAATTAAAGGTTATACAAGGATGGGGTCTTCAACCTCACATCTAATTTTGTTTTGGCTCTTAAGGAGCTACTTCATTAAGGTTTTTCTGAGTCTGCTCTGCTTGCTAGCAGTGGGAGAGCTTCGTGGGTTCCTACACCAGATTGAATAGCAGCCTAGGGGGGCAGAGTCAGCAATTAAAGTGATACAACCTCTTGAAAGCTCTGCATTAGAAAATAATTAAGAATTCTCAATAAAACAGATTTAGACTCTCAAAACCTCTAAACAGGGAAGGAAATAAAGATAAAAAAGCCACATAAAGATGGCAGATAAACAGAGAGTCTGGATTCTGGTTATTGCACTTTCTTGTAATTTTTTAACTTTTAATGAACTAACTGCAGAGAGACAGCTGATTACTAAGGCTGCTAAGTTAAACAAATGCATATACTTTAAAGATATCCTGACTTTGAAATCTGTTTATAAGAATAAGTTACTTGGGACAAGAGTTTCTGCTTTTGTCTCCACAGAAGATCAAAACCTGTGGTTTGGTTCTAGGCAGGTGTGGTTCCACTTGCCAAGGCCACCTGAAGCTGATAACAGGCTGCCTTGGAGGTGTTGGGAGGAGAGATCAGAGGGGGCAGGCAGTGAAGAAGGACAGAGTGAAGGGGGAGAGTTGTACCCCAACCTTGCTGATATAGAAACTCCTGAGTCTACAGACTCGGAGGAAGAGCTGCTGGGAGATATTAATTGGATTAGAGGATATTTCAGGATTGCAAATTATGAATTGAAACCGCTTTATGACATTCTTAAAGGAGAGTCGGCTTTAGACTCCCTGCGAGTGATGACAGTGGAAGCCAGAAAAGCACTGCAGGTAGTTGAGCGGAGGTTGCAGGATGCCTGCCGAAATAGGATTGAGGAAAGAAAAGATTTTGCCCTATGGCTTTTTACCCACATTCAGACAACCCACAGGGGTACTATGGCAATCAGGCCCACTGTTGTGGATACACCCAAAGGTATCACCTAGTAAAAGTATAGAGCATTATCCTACAGCAGTAGCTGATTTAGCTCAGAATGGCATCTAACAATACATTCAGTGCTTTGGGCATGTACCAACCATAATAATTGTGTCATACACAGCAGCACAAGTTAACATCCTGTGTGCTGTTGTTGATGATTGGGCAATTCTTCCCTGTACCTTGCTGGAAAAATAGATAATCAGTACCCACAATATCCTCTTATGACATTTTTTAAGGAGCACCCCATAATTTTTCTGAAGATCACCACCGCAGAGCCAGTGGCGGGAGCTGTCAATGTATTCACTGATGGCTCAAAAACAGGAGTAGGTGCCTATATAGTTCAAGGCAAACAACCAGTACAACATCAATTTACTCCTGGTACTCCTCAGGGTGTGGAACTTCAAATAGTATGTGAGGTGTTTAAAGAATGCCATTTTGCCTTTAACTTGATATCTGACTCAGCCTACGAGGTTAATGCTTTAAAGGTGCTTGAAGTGGCAGGACCAATAAAATCATTCAGTATGGTCACTGTCCTATTAAACCACTTGCAAGACTTGATTTTGCAACAAAAGGAGAGATTTTTTCCTCAACATATCCGTACTCATACTGGCCTTCCGGGTCCACTCGGTGAAGGCAATGCCAAGGTGGATATGTGCACTAGACAGGACTGGGTATTCTTTATCTCTGCTGTAGTCAAAGCTCAAGAATTTCACCAGCTATATTATGTGAATGCTAAGACCTTACAACAAAAGTTTCAGATATCCAGAGCTGAGGCACGTCAAATAGTTTTGGATTGTGCTCAATGTGTAGTGTACCACCACCCACCTTCCCTAGGTGTTAATCCAAGAGGGATCTTGCCATTAAAATTATGGCAAATGGATGTTACTCACATTTATGAATTTGGCTCTTTAAAGATGGGAGAATCTAAGGCTTTAAAGTTACAATAAAATAAATGGATATCCATCAGTTAATAAAAGAGTAAATCTAGAAAATCACAACATAAAACATGGAGGAAATCTATGACACTAGAAAAATCAATCTTAAGCATAATAGGAATGCTGAAAGAAGAAAAATCTCAGCGCAGAGGGTCAGAAAATGCTTTTAACAAAATTATAGAAAAAAATTTTAACCTAAAGAAAGAGATTCATATTAAGTTATAAAAAGCATAAGAAACACCAAATGGACTTGATCTTAAGAGAAAGTCTCCTTACCATATAATAAATAAGACACTAAATATACACAAAAACTAAAAATATATTAAGAGCTGCAAAAAAAAATAACAAGCAAAATAAAAAAGGCAAACCTGTTAGTATGTTATCTGTTGTCACAAGAGAGACACTAAAAGCTAGAAGGGCTTGAACAGATGTGCTACTGACTCTAAGTGTCTAGAGATGTCAGCTCAGATAACTAACTCCAGCAAAATTACTAATGATCATATATAAAATAATAAAATAAAATAAAATATTTTACAATAAAGTTATATTTAAATAGCATCTATCTATAAAACCAGCCCAACAGAAGGTACTTGAAGAAAAACTAAAACTTAAGAAGTTATGCTGCACACATAAAAACATGAGAAATAAATAATTTTGCATAAGATAAACCTAAAGAAGGAAAGATATCTCTCTCTCTCTCTCTCTCTCTCTCTCTCTCTCTCTCTCTCTCTCTCACTCTGTCTGTCTCTCTCTTTCTATCTATACACACACAAACACACATACACACATCACCACCACCACCAGCAGCAACAATAATATAAATGGAATTATCATTGATTATTTATATCTCTCAATATCAAAGGTCTCAATTCCCCAATGAAAAAATATAGAATATCAGAATTGATTAAAAAAACATGATATATTCTTCTGAATCCAAGAAACAAACTAACATCACTGATAGACATTACCTAAGGGTAAAAGATTGGGGGAAAAAGGAGATTTTCTAAGCAAATAAACATAAGAAGCATGTTCCTATAGCCATTTTAATATCTAACAAAATGGATTTCAAACAATATTAATCAAAACAAATAGGGAAGGACATTATATGTTCATCAACATTAAAATTGATCAAGTTAACAATAGTAATTCTTGTTTGAAAGTCTGGTAGAATTCGGCACTAAAACCATCTGGACCAGGGCTTTTATTTTTGGGGAGGTTTTTAATGACAGCTTCAATTTCCTCAAGGCTTATAGACCTGTTTAAGTAATTCATCTGATCTTCATTTAATTTTGATAGAAGGTACCTATCCAGAAAGCTGTCCATTTCTTCTAGGTTTTCTATTTTTGTGGAATACACATTTTCAAAATATGATCTGATAATTCTCTTTATTTCCTGGTGGTCTATTGTTATGTCCCCCTTTTCATTTCTGATTTTGTTGATTTGAACACTCTCTCTCTGTTTTTCTTATTAGTTTGGCTAAGGGTTTATCTATCTTGTTAACTTTCTCAAAGAACCAACTCTTAGACTCATTGATTCTTTGTATCGTTCTTTTTGTTTCAGTTGTATTGATTTCAGCTCTAAGTTTGATTATTTCCTGCCATCTACTCCATCTAGGTGAGTTTGCTTCTAATTGTTCTAAGGCTTTCAGCTGAGCTGTTAGGTCTCCAGTGTGGGATTTCTCTAGGTTTTTCATGTAGGCATCTAGCACTATAAATTTTATGGGTGTATACCCTAAAGAGGCACATTCACACTCCAAAGATATTAGCTCAACTATGTTCATAGCAGCATTTTTTTGTAATAGCAAGAACCTGGAAACAACCTAGATGTCCCTCAACTGAAGAATGGATTAACAAACTGTGGTACACCTACATAATGGAATGCTACTCAGCAGTAAGAAAAAAAATGATATCCTAAAATTCACGGGCAAATGGATGAATTTGGAGAATATCCTCCTTAGCGAGGTATCACAAACTCAGAAAGATAAGCAGGGTATGTACTCACTCATTAGTGGTCTCTAAACAAACAAGAAAAAAAGCCAAGCATGCCCAAGTGGCAAAACACAGCCACTGAACAGCTTGGGATCAGAAACACCCTGGACTGTCCCTTCGGATCCCACTCCAACTAAAGGAACACCTGACTCACTCTTGAGGGAGGGGGGACAAAACCGGATTTGCCAAGAGTGGAGACTGAACTAAGCTTTATTGGGTAAGTGGGACCATAGGACTGTCTGCTGCCTGTCCAGGGAGGGGATGGAGAGTTGTGGAGAAGAAAAAATGACCTGATTTGGTGAGAGGGAGAAGGGGCCTTGAATAAGGATATACAGAGATGGAAAAAAAATTCAGAGGGAAAGCTGAACACAAAGTAAATATATGTGTAGCAATCTTATTTGCATTATCACCCATGATATGTCATGCTTATGATTTTTATCTTCTTTATAGTTATTGTTAACTTATCGGCATTTTAAAATTCATTTTACTGTTTTTCTTGATAAATACAAAATAAATAAAGAAGAAAGAATAAAAAAAGAAAAAAAATGATCAAGTTGACATTTCAATTTTAACATCTATTTTCCAAACACAAGGGTAATGATGTTCATAAAATAAATACTATTACATCTTAAATAATATATTTACCCTTATATATTGATAGCCAGAGACTCCAATACTCCACTTTCCTCTTTGTTTTGATTGAAACAAAAACTAAACAGAAAAATAGTGGAGCTAACAGACCCAAACAGAACTAAAAGATTTTGCTAAACACAAATAATCTGTCTACTCAGCACCTTATGGAAGTTTCTCTAGCATTGACTATGTACTTGAACAAGTTTTAACAACTACAAGAACACTGGAATAACCCTCTGCTTCTATCACAACTGATTAAAGCTGCATAGTAACTACAGCAGAAAAAAAAAAAAAACAGAAAGCTTACAAACTCACAGAAACTTACCTATTCTCTGTTGAATACAAATGAATCAAAGCACAAATAGAAAAAGAAATACAAGACTTTACAAAAGTCAATGTACATGAATGCACAATATACCAAATCATATTAGACACAATGAAAGTGATGCTAAAGGAAAATTTACAGTACTAAATGCATAAATAATTAAAAATCTTCTAGTTGCAATTTTGCAGAACACCTGAAAACTCTACAATACAAAATAGTAAACCTAAGAGATGGCAATACATAATCAAACTGAGAGCTAAAATCATCAAATAGAAACAAAGAATACAATACTGTATGGACTAGTCTTATGTCACTCTCACACACTAATGAGAGTTATTTAAATAGAGGGAACTTTAATTTAGAAAATGCCTCAATAATATCAAATTTTATATAATATTCTTAATTATTGATTAATGAGGTAGGGCCACCGCACTGTGTATGATTCCATTTCTGTGCTGGTGGTGTTTGGTTCTACACGAAACAAGACAGAGAAAGTCACGGGACACAAGCCAATAAGCAGCTTCTCTCTACTACCTCTGCATCAAGTTTCTTGTCCTGTGTTAGTTTCTGTCCTGACTTCCTTCAATGATGAAAAGTGATATAGAAATATGAGTCAAATAAACTTTTTTCTCCCTGATTTTACTTTTGGTCATGGTGTTTTGCTACATGAATAGAAACCCTAAGATAAGTACAAAGAATCAACAAAAAAGAGAATTTGTTCTATGTGAAAATTAAAAACATAGACAAACCCTCTTCCAAACTAACAAAAGGCAGATAGAGTATATTATCAAAATCAAAAGCAAAAAGAGAGATATAAAAAGAATAAATTACAAAATCCAGAGTCATAAGAAAATATTTAAAAAATTATATTCCATCAAATTAAAAAATCGAAGAGAAAAAATTATTTTCTTGGTGGGTCCTATTCTCAAAGTTTAATCAATATCAGATAAACAATTTGAGTAGATCAATATATAACTCTTGAGGAAATAGAAACAATCATTAAAAGTTCTCCCCCCACCTCCTCAAAAAAAAAAAAAAGAGCAAAGTCCAGATTGTTTTAGTGCAGAATTTTTTCAGACATTTGAAGAAGAGGTAATGCCAATACTCTTCAAATTATTCTAAAAACTTGAAAGAAGATTTCATCAGGCTAACTATGCGTATACTGGCACCAGTACTACACAAAAACTCAGTAAAAAAAAAGAGGATTATAATTTTCCTTATGAATATATATGACAAATGCTAAATAAAATGCTTCCCAAACAAATTTATGAACACATTAAAAAGATCATCTACAATGATCAACTAGACTTTATCCAGAGATACAGGGATGATTCAACATATAAAAATTAGTAATATAATTTAGCAAATAAAAAAGCTGAAAGAGAGAAATTACACGAGTATATCATCAGATTTTGAAAACACCTTTAACAAAATTCAACACCCCTTTTATTAAAGTGCTGGGGACATAAAGGATACAAGGAATATACCTAAACAAATTACATTGTCTCAATAAATTTAAAAAATAAGGTATAGCCAACATCAAATTAAAAGGTAAGAAAGTCAAAGCACTTCTATTAAAATTAGAAACAGAAGAGAAGATTGTCCACCCTCACAATATCTATTCACTTAGTACTAGTGGTTTTAGTTAAAAAAATAAGACAACTGAAGGAGAGATGAGGTAGATATAAATTAGATAAGTAGAACTCAAAGTATGTTTATTTTTAGATAATATAATATGATAATAATGACTAAAACTTTCACAGCAAATTTATTCATCTGATAAAACCTTTCAGCAAAGTGGCTGCATATGTAATTAACTCAAAAAAGTTGATAGCCTTCCTATAAACCAATGAGAAATGGAGTGAGGAATCAAGGAAACAACACCCTTCATAATAGTGTCAAAGAACATGAAATATCTAACTCTGACCATGCAAGTGAAAGAACTTGATAAAAAGATTTTAAAAAAAGAATTTGAAGAAGATATGTAGGTATGATTTATATTATAAAAATGGTCAACCTACCAAAAACAATCTATAGATTCAGTACAGTCCCTTTCAAAATTCCAATACAACATACCTAAACAATATGTTTCACAGACCTTGAAAACACAATTCTCAAATTCATGTGGCAGTAAAATAGAAGAAAATCCAGGAGAGCTAGAATTTTAAATAATGAAATAACTGTTAAAGTTTTACCATCCCCATATCCACACTATAATAGATGGCTATAGAATAAACAAGCAAGTAGAAAACAACAACAAACATGTTATTGGTATAAAACAGAAATTTATATTGATTGATGTAATGGAATCAAAGCAGCATACATAAATCCACATGCCTATGGGTACCTGGCTTTTTGAAAAGAATCCAGAAATAAAAATTAGAAAAATTAAAATATCTTCCAAAAAGATGCTAGTCAACTGTATATTTTCAGGCAAAACAATGCAAATAGCACCCTTTTTATCACCTTGCACAAACACAAGTTAACATAGGTTAAACATATCAACATACATCCAGACATAATGAACAGAATAGAAGAGAAAATAAGTAATAACGTTGAATGAACTGACATGGAAGAATTTTTAAAGAAAACTTTGATAGAGCAGGCACTAAAGTAAATAATAAATAGTACTTTATTAAACTGAAAAGTCTTTTTAAGGCAAAGTACACCATCATCTGAACAAAGCAATAGCCTATAAAATGAGAAACTTTTTTATCAACTCAATCTCTGGTAAAGGAAATATATCCAAAATGTATCAAAACACCAACAAACCAAATTTAATCCCATTAAAAATGGAAAGGCAGCTATGCTTAATGGAAAAAAAAATAATGTCTTCAACAAATGGTGTCGTCATAACTGGATGGTAGTGTGTAGAATAATGCAAATAGCTCCAAACCTATCACCCTGCACAAAACTCAAATCCAAGTGGATCAAAGACGTCAACATAAAGTCAGCCACACTGAACTCAAAAGAAAAGAAAGTGGGAAATACCCGCCAGCACATTGGCGCAGGTGACCACTTCCTAAATATAACACCAGTAGCACAGACACTAAGAACAACAATCAGTGAGTGGGATCTCCTGAAACTGAGAAGCTTCTGTAAGGCCAAGGCCACTGTCAATAACAGAAAATGACAGCCTACAGAATGAGAAAAGATTTTCACCAACCTTACAGGTGACAGAGAATTGATTTCTAAAATATATAGAGAACTCAAAAAACTAGAGCCCAAAATCCTAAATAACCCAATTAAAAAAATGCGGGTCAGAGCTAAAAAAAAAGGAATTCTTGACAGAAGAATTACAAATGGCTGAAAGGCACTTGAAAAGTTGTTAAACATCTTTAGCCATCAGAGAAATGCAAATCAAAACAACTTTGAAATACCACCTTACACCTGTCAGAATGGTTAAGAATAAAAACACAGATGATAGCCTATGCTAGAGAGAATGGAGAGCAAGGGGAATGCTCTTCTATTGTTGGTGGGAGTGTAAACTTGTTCATCCACTCTGGAACGCGGTATGGTAGTTCCACAGAAAACTGCAAATCAAGCTCTCCAAGGATCCAGCAATACCACTATTGGGTATATACCCTAAAGACACACATTCCCTCCCCCAAAGCATTAGCTCAACTATGTTCATAGCAGCATTATTCATAATAGCAAGAACCTGGAAACAACCTAGATGCCCCTCAACTGAGGAATGGATTAACAAACTGTGTTATATCTACATAATCGAGTACTACTCAGCAGTAAGAATAAGTGATATTCTAAAATTTGGAGGAAAATGGATAAATTTGGAGAATATACTTTTAAGCTAGCTATCACAAGCCCAGAAAGATAAGCATGGGATGTTCTCACTCATTAGTGGACTTTAGACAGCAAGCAAAGAACACAAAAGCTGCAAACCATAACCTCTGAAAAGCTTGGGATCAGAAGAATCTCAAGAGAGACATCCAGGAATTCCCCTAGGAAGAGAAAACAGAGAAGATCTTCCTAGCTAATTGGGAGCTTTAGGTGCCACAATCAAGAAGAGGTGGGACCAAATCATGAGAGAAGGAGATGATTGAGTTTGAGGAGTATCATGAAAGAAGAAAGAAAAAAAGAAGAGATGGAGATCTTAATAGAGGGAGCCAATGTGGGATTGGAAAAAGATCCGGTGCTAGAGTTACCTCCAAGAACTCACAGGATATCCCTGGCTAGGTTCCAACCAATAATAAAGGTGTTGCTTAGACAGGACTTCCTCTTTAATCAAATGAATTATATGCCAACCCATTTGCCAACACAGAACTTATATCCAACAATGAGTAGAGATAGAAGCATAGATGCATGACTGAACACTGGGCTGAGTTTCTGGTCCTGCTGAAAGCAGGGAAAGAGAGTCTATATTAACAACAGGATAGGGCTTCTGGGAAAAATTTCCACAATGATGGCTGAATGGAGCTCTGGGGAACTCACTGAATTAAGAACAGCTATTGGGGAACCTTCAAGACAAATAACTAGGCCCTCCAAGGATAGGCAACTATCCACTGACTTGAGCAGTATGTGGAGCCTCAATAGGAGGGATCACACTGTGTTTCTGTGCTCAGACTGGCACATAGGAGCCCATTCCCTCCAGAAGAACACCTAACTCAATCTTGACATTAGAATGAAGAAATCAGACTTGTGTGGAGTGGATGCTGAGCTGATCCACTTTGGGACTTCTTGCTCTTTTTGTGGAGGAAATGGAGCAAATGGGGCAATAGGGAGAAGGGAGGGTGAAGGCTGACTGGGAGGGATTGGGACAGGTAAATAAAAAATGTACTTTATTTTTCAAGTAAATCAAAATAAATTCTAAAAAATGGGGTACTAATCTAAACATAAATTTCTCAAATTTGAGAGAAAAGACAAAAGGCTGAGAGACATATAAAGAAATAGTCAACATTCTTAGCTATCAGGTAATGCAAATCAAAACTGTTTTGAAATTCCAATTCACACCTGTCATAATGGCTAAAATTAATGATTCAAGTGACAGCTCATGCTGGTGATGATCTGCAACAAAGAAACACTCTTACATTGCTAATGGTTGTGTAAACTTATGAACCCACTGTGAAAATCAATATACAGCTTACTCATGAAATGGGATTCAATTAACCTCAAGACTCAACTATACCACTTGTGTGTATGTACTGAGAAGACACTCTATCCAAAGGCACTTACTCAACTGTATTCATTCAAGCATTATTTATAATAGCTAGAAACAAATTATATATCCCTCAAACAAAGAATGAAAAAAATGTGGAGCATTTAACTAAGATGTTAGGAAAATGAAATCATGAAATTTGCAGACACATGAACACAACTAGAAATAATTATCTTGCATGGCACAACCTACACCTAAAACATAAATATGGCATGTATTTATTTATAAGTAGATATTTGTAAATGATGATCAGGCTACAACCCACAAACTCAGAGAGATTTGATAAAGAGAAGGGTGCTAGGGGTGAGGGGGAACATTCCAAGAAGAAGAAATAAAAGAGATTTTATGGAAGAATTGGGAGCCTGTTGGGGCAGAAGCAGGAAGACTTGTGTGGAGACAATGGCATAGAGAAAGGGAGTTTGGGAAGTGATGACGTTAACTTCTGGGGCACATGGGTTTTGCTGTGGAAACCCAGTGCAGTATAACCTTCCTGGAATCTATAAGGGTGACCCTAATGAGGACTCCTTGTAATGGAGGATGCAAACTCTGAAATGGCCATCTCTGTAGCCAGAAAAGTCTTCCAGTGGCAGAACTGCTTTGCATTTGGTTGAGCTGTAGGAGAATGAGGTTCCATGGAGATCCCCAAACAACCCTGACTGATGCTAGAACAGAAAGCTGCTGTCTGGAAAAAGGACCCATCCTGAGGACAACATACACAAAGCTCATTAGACATGGAGAGATAAAGCAGGTGCCTGAATAGAGCATTCACGCAGGCATTCTATATTCTTTAGTGCCATAATATACTCTACAGGATCTGGAAAGAGAAATATAAACACCAATTCAGTTAAAAATGCCTCAACTTATAAACTATCCAGTTTGCAAGATGTCCTGCAGCAATGGTAGCCCAGAACTTGTAGGAGTGTCCAAACAATATTTGACTAAACATGAGGCCCATGCCAAGAGAAGGAAGCTACATTGAATACTGCCCAAATACTACAAACCAAAGTCTAGTAACCCAGAAACCTAAGGTAGACACAAATATGACTGACAAAAGAAAATTAATAAATGATCCCTGATATTCTGGTGTACTCATGGATTGCTGCCTCATCCTGCAGTTGTCAACAGAAAAGGTTCCTCTGGCACCAGAAGGGATCAGATTCAGAGAAGCAAGCCAAACAGTATGCAGAGAAAGAATCTAAATTGGAAGTCTCCTTTGGGTCCCTCTTTTCAGAGATTGAGAAACCCTATGGAAGAGAAGGAGGAAAGAGTGTAGACTCAGAAGGGATGGAGGACACCTGGAGAATACTGCTCATTAAATTAACTAAGCATAGTTCATATGAGTCCACAAAAACTGTAATAGAAAGAATGAGACATATCTGGTTTGCACCAGGTCTTTTGAGTATATCTTATGACAGTTAGCTTGATGTTTTTGTGACACTCCTAGTGGGAGAGGTGTGTCTCTGACTTTGCCTAGCTTGAAACTCTTTTTCTCATGTTGGGTTGCCTTTCCAAAATCAATATGAGGGCTTTTGCCTTGTCTGATATCTTGTCTAATTGTGCTTATTTATTAGGAACCTGCTCCTTTCTGAAGGTAAATGGAAGAGATATGATCTAAGGGAAAGAAGACATTAGAGGGAGCTGGGATCATGGAAAAAAGAAAAATGTGTTGTGGATGAACAGTATGAAAGAAGAGTCTATTTTTAATAAAGAAAAGATTCTTAAATAGAGAAATAAATAAATATACAATGAATTTCGGTGATAAAAATCTATTTCTTTGCTATTTACAAAATACTATATAACATTAGCATTGTTTTCAAAATCTATACATTAAAAAATATAACATAAAATGTGAAAATAATTAGAGCAAATTTTATGTAATTAAATCCAAGTTTATTAAAAATCAACACAGTAGGGACATTGACAGCAATATCTCTGGGGCTAGTTGGCTGCCAATCTAGCAGTAGCTAATTATTTTTTCAATATAAAGACTATTTTATATTATTATCTTAATTTATAATTAAAACATTATAAGCAATGAAAAGAACAATATGTCTGTGTAACTATTCCAGTAGAATTATACACAAATACAAATCAAACTTTTCCCAATACAATAAACAATTTAGCTGAGGTATGCTGTTGTTCAGCTATGTTGCTGCTCATAATTCTAGTATTTTGGGTGCTGACATAGGAGGATTATGAGTTCTACATTTGAGACAAAGGGATTCTGCCTTAAAAGTACAAGGCGGATGGTGATGTGTTATCCTCCTTGCCACTGAAGAGTTCATGCATCTGCATACATAGACAAGAGTAAAACACACACACACACACACAAACACACACACGCTCTCTCTTTATATATATGTATGTATATACATATACACACACACATATATATATGTATATATATATATATTCCTCATCTTCCACATCTAAGGAATAAAAGAAAAATTTATAGTAAATAATGGAGAGTACTACACATAGTTTTATTCATTACAAGTGACAAATAATCAAGACGATAAACTCTGCTCATTTTTGAAATGTTTAGGAAAGTATGCCTTGCTTCCAGACAAAAAGCCATATTAGACTTTTAGTAGAGTTATCCTGAAACTGTGAACTTTTAGCAGAGTTATCCTGGTCATGTAAGATTGAAAGAAAAGTTTTAAAAATAAAGACTTATTGACAAAGACATGGGTGGCATTTTTGGTATGTGAATTGAAGAAAAATCTTTCCTGTATCAAAAAGGAATATAAATGGTTTAAAGATTTTGCAATAATTATTTATTCTATGTTATTGTTAATAAATGTTAAAAATAACTATACTTGTTCTACTCTAAAATGTTAACAATTGAGCATATGTATTTTGAGATATTTTCATGATTAGAAAAAAAAATTTGCTATGATTGACAGGCAGAGACTGTCCTAAAACAGATCATTCTGATTCCGACAATAAATACTTGTTACATTTCAAAACAGTCAACTTGACCATTTTGTCAGGTGGAGTTATCTATGAATTTCATGACAAGGAACAATACAAATAAGAAAACCATGAGTATGTAAGCATCCTGTTATTTTTTTTCAATCCAAAGTAACTATAATTGAAGAAAGTTAGAAAAGGGACATTGAGGTGGGGACTTTCAATGAATGCAGAAAGAACAAAGTGATATAAAGGGGAGAGAGAGTGTTTCTGATAATATTCCATAAAACATAACTGTGACTATAACTAAGCATTTGTCATTTTTCTTACCTCTTTCTATGTCTTCAGAGAGAATTGCAAGAATGAAGCCTGGTGATTCTAGACTAAGATTTATTTTTATTCATATACTACAGCAACAAAAGTTTGTGTTATAGTTTCATATTTTAATAATTTTTATATTAATTTTCTTATAAAATTAAAATGTGTGTCTAAACTGATAAAATATACATCATTATTGTTAATAACTTACATATAACTATTACATTTTCAGTTACCTAAATATTTCTATATATATAAGACAGCATTTTGTCATTAGCACTGAAAGTAAACATTTCATAAATGCCAGGAAGAAAAAATAACAATGAATTCTATCTACAGTGTTGAAATGGAAACAATTTGCTATCTGCACTGAACTAAATGCACTGGTAAAATAATAAGTTTTCTGCCTGTAACAATGACAGGTGTTAACTAAGTTAAACAGACAGGGTTTTGTTGTTGTTATTATTCCTTTTCTGGACCTATGTTTAGTGCTGAAGCTGTGGATACATACCTGGTTTCTGTCCCAGACAATCAGCAGGCCACCACATCCTTTGCATACTTCATATATTGATATCATTTATTTCTCTAAAGTTGAAGGTTTCACTTTCTATTTCCACAGAAAGATTTTTTTAAACTATAACAGCCCAATTCAAAAACCCAGGAACACACCATGAACATTCACAGGTGTCCCAACAGACTATAGATCAGATGCTTTTATTTTTGCTATGTTCTTTTTTGTTCTATTTTGTTTCTCTTGCTTTCTATTATCTTTTCGACATGAGATAAACTATTTGATCAGATTGTGTCTGCTTACCAAACTATGAAACAGCAAGCCACAGCAAAATAATATTTGCTCCCTTCCCAATATATTATTTAAATTATTTGTATTAGTTTTTAAAAACTGCATAGAATGCATTTTAATTTAATAATACTGCCAACTCCTCTTAGTTGTGCCTCGTGGACTCTACTATTCAACTATATATTCAAATTTAATAATCAAGTGTTTCCAGTTTGTGCTCCCAATATATTTTCAGATATAGGACCATTCATGGGAGTGTGATTAACCTATCAGGAACCACATTATTAGAGAAAACCAACTGTTGATACCTTAAAAGTCATTAGCTGCTTTTTACTTATTTAGGTGACATGTTTCATGACCCATTAAACTCCACAATCTATTTACTTTTCAGTTTTGTTCCAGAAGACATTTTTTTTAAAATTTGTAGCCAGAATATATGTTATTTGTAGAACTCTTCTTTTTTTTTAATTTCAGGTATATAAAAAAGGATTGAAATTCAATGCATTTTTTCTCAATGATCATTGAATATGATCTTTGCTAATACTAATCTCTATTAGAGAATACTAATCTCTATTACAATGGAGGATTATTGCTTACATTCTTTGACTCTAACTTTATCCTCACTAGTAGATCAAGAGTAGTGCAAGAAAAAGTACAAACATCTTCTATAGCATGACTTCTGATTGTATTGAAAGAGATTCAGAGGTACTCTATTTGGTAGTTAGCCTTCAACTCACAAAAACACTGAAAGTTTTGTCTCTGGAGTTATGGGATTAAGGGCATAGGTTACCATTTTCAGGCTTTCCCTGTACTGGGATTAAAGGTGGGTACTATTTAAGCACAGCTGTTTGGCTTTATACACAAAGATTAATAAGTTCCTGAGCTATGTCTGCCTCATGTTTGTCTGTGTGATGATCTCTCCATATTTTAGATTTATTAAATATGTAACATATAACCACATATTTCCTTTTGTGTTAAAATTAAAAAGGAAATTTATAACTTTTTTAACATAAGACAGACTGTATACAGTAGGTCCAATAATTATATATAATATATACAAACAATAATTCCATGAGGAATGTCCAGTTTGTTAATAATTGACAAATTCAAAGAAAATATTTTATTACTTAACCTATTTTGATGAGTCCCACAAATTGTACCTAATCCACTTTGTATCTAACTTGCATTACTAACTAAATACTATATTTTGATGTCTCAAACTTATACACTTTTAACTATAAGTGAGTTTCTTTTCTAAACCTGTCACTAGAAAACTATAATTATTACTTATACCATCTTGAAATTAGTCAGAGACCCCAAAGCTTATCTGATATTTTATTTTCTTTTTTTGAAGTAGTCATGAATGCATCATTTCCTGCTTTCTTGCTTAGCATTTATTGTTATATAGTGAGATTAATTTTTTAGTATGTTACTCTTTAAAAATACTACTTTGTGAAAATTTTTATCAGACCTAAGAGTTTTTTTCATAGAGTCTATAGTGCCTCTAATGTATGGAACTGTATCATCTGCTAATAAGGATAATAATCTTCTTGTTTTCCACTTGTATCTCTTTTGTTCCTCTCTTCTTCTATTGCTCTTGCAAGCCTCTGAATGTTCTCTCCTGATTTTAGTGGAAATGTCTTCGGTTTTCCCCCATTTTGTGTGTGTGTGTTTGTTGCATTTAATTTTTGTTATGTTGAAATATATTTATCTTATTTTAGTTTCTGTAGGAATTTTAGCATGAATGGATGTCAAATTTTTGTCAAAAGCCTTTTCTATACTATTGACATGATAACTGTGACTTCTGTCCTTGAATCTGCTTGACTTGTGTGTGTTGAGCCATTCCTGAATCTTTAGGATGAAACTGAGTTGATCACAGTGACTGATTTGATATGTTCTTGTATTCAGTTTGGAAGGGTTTTTTTTTTTTTTTTTTTTTTTTTTTTTTGGCAATGTTTGCATCTGCGTCTTCCAGGGAGATCCTTCAGTTTTATTCTTACTGTTTCTTTATCTGGCTTCAACATCAGTGTAACACTAGCTTTCAGAAGGATTTGCTACTCTTAATTCCCCTTTCTATCTTAGAGGATGTTTTGAAAATTATTGACATTCTTTTACTGCTATTGCTATTTAAATAAAACTTGAATTTTTGGAAACTTTAGCTGTTTTATTGCCTTTGGCATAAAGTTTCTCAGTGTTTTGAATGTTGAATCATTTTTTTTGTTGTTTTGAGTTAACATTGTAAAGACATTAACTACTATATTTCTCTAGAAATGTTAAAATTATTTTTCTCATTTGCTAGAGGTAATTCAATGTATTAAAACAGGTAATATCTTATCTTTGTCAACTTGTTTATAGAAATAAAGTATTCTCCCAATAATAAAAGCAGTTGACAGTGTTCAACAGTGGGTCTATATAAACCTGTAGTTGGGAGATTTGTTAATTCTGTTTCAATATTGTTGCTTGTTATAGATATGTTTGTTTATGTCATTTTGGTTTATATGTCAAGTGAATATAGAAATGACTTCATTAAAACAAAGAATTTTCAGTTTGGAGGAATATGAGTTTTAAGGTATGGCCCAATAAAGTTTTGAATTTAAAAAAAAAAAAAAGAAATTAGTTAGAGACCCAAGAAGGAAATACTATTAAGTAAATAGAAACTTCCAAAAATGTAAACATGAAACAGCTGGCTGACTGGACAGATACCCAAAGCTCTTCTGTGTTGTCGAAGAATCCATCTTTGACCTACAGGCTTAGCATGTCTGACAGAATTTTTTGTGCAGCAGAATATTCTCAGAGTCCTTTCTACCTTGTCTTGAGAAGGTTTGGCAGTCTTTTTCATGTGTTCCTATTGCTTGTCCATTTTGAAAAACATTGTCAGCAGTCAAGGCAATAGTACTTCCTTGTCCAGTGCCTAACTTTTGTAAAAAAGGTCAACTCATAATGAGGAGTTTCCTTGATGTTCATAATATTCTCTGAAGTAGATTGGTGATGTCAAGAGAATATGTCCAAGTGTCAAAATAATATTATTAACCTATGTTTTAAAATGTATTAAATTTCAAGTTCTATGGATCTGAAGTATATGTTTATCTATATGTGGATGCTGTAAATCAAACATGGCTCCTTTTGAAGAACAGTCAGTGTCCTTAACCTCTGAGCTCTCTGGATATCTGAAGTATTTGAAGAATATCTGTTCATCTAAAATATATCTGATCTTGAAAATATATTTATTATGACTATAAGTTTGATTGTAATGTTTAATTACTAACTTGTATTTCTTTATATCCTAATTAGTTGGTAATAATGACTTTTATGGACTAGTGATTTGTATTACATTGTTAGATAAACTTTATAAGTAGATTCAATAATGTACCCTTATATCCTATCATATCTGTATTCTTTTTTTCTTTTTTAAAAAATAAGAACCCTAAACCTAATCTCTCTTGTTTTGCTTTTTAACCATAACCAATAACAATTTTTAACCAGTTACACTAAACAATGACAATCATCCATAACTCATTGAAAAACCAAAAAACACTCACCCCATATCTTGGGAATGTGGGTGTCAATGGTTATTTTTTTATTTATTTATTTATTTATTTATTTATTTGCCTTGGTGTTTGCCTGGAACTGGAACTACAGACAGTTGTTAGCTGCCATGTGGGTGCTGGGAATCGAACCCGGGTCCTCTGGAAGAGCAGACGGTGCTCTTAACCGCTGAGCCATCTCTCCAGCCCCGTCAATGGTTATTCTTGAGTCCCATATCAGATGGCTCTTCTAATATGATACAGAGATTTTCATTTTCCTTTAGCAAGTATGCTTGGGTTTAGAGAAGGAGAGAGCCACACTCCAACTCTAAAACTAGCATTAATTTATAATTAAACTGGAACTTCAACTTTTCTTGTAAATATAGAAAGATGTTAAGAAAAAGGATTTTACCATGTAGAGTATATTGGTGCCAATAAGTCCAATGTTCTTTTTATTGTAAATTTTTCTGGATAGACTCCCTTCTGTTGTAGATATCTAGATTTCCAAGGTTTTTAATTTCTTGAAGACAGGTATTTCTGGTTTTCTGTAGTTATTATAGTTTATAGTATCCTGAGCTGTGTAAGAACTCTGATGAATTTTCTATCCCACCTGTTTAAAATATGTATTTCATCATTGAATTTGAATAATAAAAAAATCAAATCAAACATTTTATTTATCTTATATTATCTTATTTTTTTTGTTGATTTATTTTTGGATTAAATTCTCTCCAGCAGTCCATTTCTCCATGTCTTCTAAAGTCAGTAGTTTCCTGAGTTTTTCCTTCCCGTATTTCTGATGCTCTCTTGCACTCTGGAATGAGTATTCACTAATCTGTCGTTTTATATACAGAGCATCTCCTAATTTGACTTTATAATTAACGAAAATGACAGAAACTGATCTGTGCTTTGTAACTTCAAATTCTCTTAAAAATAAACTTATCTAATACTACTAAAATTTCAGCTAAAACTAACCAAATAAGTTTACTATTTAAATCAAGAACAAAACATCAGTCTTCCAACAAAGTGCAAGCAAATAGTTCTATTTCTGTTTGTGAAGCTTAACCTTCTGCAAAATGTAATTAGAACTATAATTAAAAAGCTATTTGGAATGATTAAAACTCTGTTATCTTGTGGCATTTAACGATACATGCAAATGTCAGAAAGAATGAATTCATTAAAAATTTATTTAAAAGAAAAATTTAGATAGAAGGATTGATTATTAAAGTGTTATCATTTTTTGGAAAGGTCTGAGCTATAAGAAGACTCTGAAAATTAAGATGTGTTTTCACAGCCTTTGATACAGTAACTACTTAATTTTCACAGATTTTTACTTGGAAAATTAAGTTTTATTTTTATTATACAACTAAAATTTATTTAGAGTTGTTAGAGAGGTGATAGTAATCTTTTCAAATATATTGTCTTTATAAGGCTTTTTCTTTTGAACTATAAACCAGCTGCCAAATCATGACAGAGAGTTTCTATTAGTTATAAGCATTTGACCTCATCTTATGCTTGTTCCACTAGCTCTTATGACTTAAATTAACCCATTTCTCTTAATTTACATTTTGACTCATGGGCTTTACTCTATTTTTAGTTCTGTATGTTCTCCTCCATGTCTGTCTGTCTGGCAGCTACTTGACTGACTGGCCTTGGACATCATCTTTTTTTTCTGTCTTGTTATCCTCTCTGAAGCCTGTATCATTCTCCTACAAATTCTTTCTTCAAACCAGCCCTGCTTATTTCTCTACTGCCTGGCCTTGTATGTTCATCTTTTTATTAAATCAATCAGTTGTCTTAGGCAGGCAAAGTAACACATCTTTACATTATTAAATAAATGCAACATAAACAAATGTTACATACCATTGCCTAAAGTGATATTCCATAACAATTGTCCTTAGTAAACTAAGAACAATCAATGTCGCTAATTCTGTTTTAACCATCTAGCACAATTTGTCATCTCCCTGAAAAATGATAGCACATTTTCAATTTATACTTTCTAGTCATAGATTCTAAGACTAATTACTTTGAATGAAGTGATTGAGTGATAAATCTGATGTCGACCAAACAATCTAACAAAATGAGTATAAGAGAATTTGAAGCACTGTAGGATTTAGAGAGGGCATAAAATATGTTGATCATCTTTAAACATGCCCAGTAGTGGTCCCAGTTAATGTTTGTTGGATTTCTCAAAAGCAAATGTAATTATTCTTAAGTAATCATAATTAATTTTTTTTGTGAAAGTGACTAGTATCACATTTTATGTGATCATAAAAATTGCACATGTCTTTTTTCCTACCTTTAGTTTGTTAACAATAATATTCACTTACAATTATCACTTTAAATGACAAACAGAATTTAAAACAAAGGATAATAAAGATACGACACAGTATGTTATCAAAAACAATATCTGGTTAGATATTATTAATTGCCCTCAAAATCTGAATCAAATTTGGCAAGAGTCATCCTGTGAAGTATTTCTTTCAAATTTTGAATGACAGACTTTTCTGGGATTAGATAGATGAGTTTATAACATCAATTTCTTACTTGTTTTATTGTCAGCAATTTTTAATAAGTTGAGCTAATTTATTTGGCCAGCTGATCTCTAGACCTTTATGTCATACATGGCACCATATGTTCATGTTTGTCACATTGTGTGTCCAAAGGAGGGCATTGATTTAGAAGAGAGGTAGGAGTACTCATATGTGAGGGATTAGGGGCAATGAGGAAAGAGAAGTGAGACATGGGACAATTGAATCTGGGTCCTGAATAGCAACTCTGCTTCTGTGTAGAGCACAGTCTGCCAAAAAAAGGGCTTGCATAATAGCAGCAGGAGAAAAGCTGGGTCCCTTGGTCTTGGGCCAGTGCCTCAGAGATTAGCAACTTGGCTTCAGACAGGAGCAAGACTGCAAAGACCATGACTTGCTTGGTGGCACCAGGGAAGCAAAGGAGCTTCTAAAAGCACAGCTGAAAGGTCAGAGGTCAGGGGGTGACTTCTGCCACCTGAACCCAGGCCCTGAACAACCACTCTGCTGCAGCACAGAGCACTGCCAGCCAGAACAAAGCTTGGAAATGAGCAGCAGAGGAATAACTGTGTCCCTTGGTCCTGGGCATATGCCTCAGAGGTGGAAGACTCAGCTTTGACTGAAAACACAGTCTGCTTGAGAACCATGACAGGATTATTAGCAACAAGGAAGCAGAGGAGTTCCTAAAAGCACAGCTGAGAAGTTAGAGGTCAGAAGGTGATTTCTGCCACCTTCCACAGGCCCTAAATGGCCACTCGGCTTCTGTACAGAGCAGAGCCCACCCAGTATACTGCTGGTGCCCTAGCAGAGACAAACAGCCATGTTCCCGGGCACACAGCTGAGGGGGGAGAAGTCAAGAGGTGACAACTGACATCATAACACTGCGACCTCAAAAGTACAGCCGATCTTCTGATCACATAGCTGTTGAAGAGCCTTCAGACCAACAACTTGCTAAGAGCTGACCAAGAACTAACCAAGAGTGAATTGGGGAACCAATGGGCACATGACAAAATCAAAAATACATACAATAATACGAAGGTTAACAAGACACCACTAGAAGAGGAAAGTAGTTCTGTAGCTTACAGAACTGATCAAAACAACAAGAGGGAACATAAGGAAACGAACTTAAATACGGCTTTTTGAAACTAATAGAAGCCTTAAAAGAGGATATTTAAAAAAAAACTCCTTTAAAGAAATAGAAGAAAATACAAACAGAAAATTAGAAGACATGAACAAAGTCCTAAAAGAAAATAAAAATAACAACAACAACAACAACAAAAAAAAAAACGAAAACAAACTGGTGAAAGAAATATATCAAGAATTAAAAACTGAAGTAGAAGCAATAAAGAAGGCAAAAACGGAGACAAAACTAGAAATAAAAAACCTGAAAAGATGACCCAGAACCACAGATTCAGGCATAACCAACAGAGTCCAAGAGATGGAAGAGCCAAACTCTGGGGTGAAAGACTAAAGAGTGGTAATAGATACATCAGTTAAAGAAAACACTAAAACCAAAAAAGTCATAACACAAAATGTCAAAGAAATTTGGGACACCATGAAAAGACCAAACCTGAGAATAATTGGAATTGAAGAAGGGGAAGAAAACAAGCTCAAAAACACAGAAAATATATTTGACAAAATCATAGAAAACTTTACCAACCTAAAGAAGAAAATGCCTATAAATATACAAGAAGCCTATAGAACAACAAATAGATGAGACCCATAAAAAAAAGTCTGCTCACTCTATAATAATCAAGGCTCTGAAGCTACAGAAAAACAAACAAACAAACAAAATCTAAGAGCTGTAAAGGAAAACGTCAAATAGCCTTTAAAGACACAGCCATTACAATGACATCTGACTATTCAATGAACAAAAATGAAAGCAAGAGGGTCCTGGTCAGACATTATACAGACACTAAAAGTACATGGATGCCAACCTAGACTACTGTACCCAGGAAAACTATCAATCAATGTAGATGGAGTAAATGAGATGTTTCACGACATAATTAGCTTAAATTAATACCTGACCACAAATGCCGCCCTACAAAAAGCCCTAGAGGGGAAACTCCAACCTAAGGAAACTAGAAATATCAATGTAACCACAGACAATTGATAAGCACACAGAAGAATCCCCCATGAATAAAAGAAAATACAAACTACTACCAAAAATGATGGTAAATATCAATCATTGTTCATTAATATCCCTTAATATCAATGGACTCAAATCACCTATGAAAAGATAAACCCTAACACAATGGATACAAAAACAGAAACCATCTTTCTGCTACATATAAGAAATGCACCTCAACTTTAAAGATAGACACAGGCCCAGAGTAAAGGGTTTGGAAAAGACTTGCCCAAAAAATGGCCTTAAGAAACAAGCTGGTGTAGCCATTCTAATATCTAACAAAATAGTCTTTAAACTAAAATCAATAAATACAGACCAGGAAGATCACTAATTATTCATCTCAGGTAAAATTCACCAAAACAAATCTCAATCCTGAATATCTATGTTCCCAACACAAGGACACCTACATATGTTAAAGAAACACTTCTAAAGCTTAAACCCCATATCCAATCTGACACAATACTTCAATATCCCACTTTCACACTTGAATAAGTGAACCAGAGAAAAACTCAACAGTGAAATAAGGGTTCTAGCAAAAGTTATGACCCAAAGGGACTTAGAAAATATATACCAAATCCTCCACCAAAACAAAAAGGAATGTACATATTTCTAAGCACCCCATGCAGCATTATCAAAAATTGAGCACCTACTAGGTCATAAAGCAAATATCAACAGGTACCAAAAATGTGTATAACTCCTTGTATCATTTCAAAACACCATGGTCTACAGTTAGAGTTTAATAACATCAGAAATGACAGAAAGCCTCCCAACTCATGGAAACTAATCATCACTAAATTGTACCACTTCAGGGTCAAGGAAGAAATTAAGAAATAAAGCAAAGACTTTGTAAAATTTAACCAAATTGAATTCATGACATACATACCCAAACTTATAAGATACAATGAAAGCAGACTTAAGGAGAAAATTCATAGCACTAAATGCCTGCATAGAAATACTAGAGAAATCCCACACAAGAGAACTATCAGCACAGCAGAGGATCCTAGAAAAATTAGAAGCAAACTCACCCAGAAGGAATAGATGGCAGGAAATAATCAAATTTAGAGCTGAAATCAATACAATTGAAACAAAAAGAATAATACAGAACAACAATGAATTAAAGAGTTGGTTCTTTGAGGAAAATAAACAAGATAGATAAACCTTTATTCAAACTTGTCAGGGACCAAGACCCTGGCTTGAGCCTCTAGGCCTCTAGCTAAAGGCTCCCGTGGGAACTGACTGAGAAACCAACCACTGAGCCAGCACAATGTTCTCCCAAGAAGAATAGACATTTTCCCAAGTAAAATAGATGTTCTCCCAGGTAGAATAGATGTTTTTCCCAAAGTAAAAGAGATGTTCTGGTTTGCTTCACAGTAACAGAGAAGTAACTCTAAAGAATAGAATAACAGGAACATTTTGTGGCTAGGTTACGTAGCAGTCCTCCCTTAAAGGTAGCTCTAAAGAATAGAATAGCAAGAATATTCTATGGTTAGATTACCTAGCAACTCTCCCCTGAAGCAAGACAAGTCACCCTTTTCCCTTGCCAATATCCTGCTCCTCTGGCCAGCTTCCTGCAGGTGTTTGAAGATTGTCCCCCCCCCATATTCTGCTATATAAGCATGTTTAGAATCGTAATAAAACTGCAGCTCGATCAGAATCCCGTTTGACATGCTGCCTTCCTTTGCGTCTCCCTTCCCTTCATTCTCTCTCGTAGGTGGTCTCCCGTGTTGATGCCCCGCGGGTCGGGACACAAACTAACCAAAAAGCAGAAAGATAGCATATCCAAATCAACAAAATCAGAAAAGAAAAAGAAGGACTTAACAACAGACCCTTCAGAAATCCAGAGATTTATCAGATCATACTTTGAAAATCTATAATCCACAAAAATGCAGATCCTAGGAAAAATGAACAGCCTTTTGGACAGGTACCATTTGCCAAAATTAAATCAAGATCAGATTAAAGACATAAACATTCTTATAACATCAAAGAAAATTGAAGCTGTCATTAACAATCTCCCAAATAAAAAACAGAACCCAGGGAGGGGATGGGGAGTTGCAGAGGAAAAAAATGACCAGATGTGTTGGGAGGGGGAAGAGACCTTGAATAAAGATATACAGGGATGGAAAAAAAAATTCAGAGGGAAAGATGAACACAAAGAAAATATAGGTGTAGCAATCTTATTTGTATTTCTTCCCTTGATAAGCCATGCTTATCATTCTTATCCTCTGTAT
>PVIH01021420.1:13114-29895 GCA_004025045.1 Sigmodon hispidus | reverse complement strand
CCTCCCTCCCTCTATCCTGTCTCTCCTTTCATATCCTTTTCTTAACTCTTTCTCTTTCACCCTGTAGCTCAGGGTGGCCTCAAATGTTCCTTCCCTCCTGCTTCAGCTTGGGATCCCAGGCACGTGTCGCCACACCCAGCTGATACAAACCATCTCAATGGCAGGCAGGCACAAGGCAATGGGGTTACAAAGGGAGGTGGTTCCCAGACCTCAGCTTTCCCCCACCACACACCCCGCATTCAGGGACACTTGCTATGACATTTCTGTTTTTACAGGGGTGAAGAGAAATGAAAAAATCTACGAGCAGAGGAACCAGTGAGTTGCCCCCAGCTTGTATTTGGGGATCCTCTCAGGAATCCATTCCCTGCCCTTAGCATGCTCCATAGCATCCAGTGGAGGGAAAGACAGAATCCAGGGGCTAGCTGAGGGAATGTGCCATCACATACAGTGGTAGCGGGGACAGAAGCCTGGATAGCGGGCGGAACAGGATCAGGAGCTAAAAACCACTTAAGGAAGACTGAGAACCTCCTATCACTCCAGATATTCCAGAGCCTGCCTGGGCCACAGAGGGAGTTCAAGGCCACCCTGGCAATTTAGTGTGACCTTGGCTCAAAATGTATAAGTAGGGGCTTGCAAGATGGCTGAGCAAGTAAAAGTGACTGATGCAAAAGCCTGATGGCCTGAGTTCTATCCCTGGAACCCACAGTGAAAGGAGAAAATTGTCCTCTGGCTCCATCTGCTTGTTGTACCATGGTACCGTAACACACAACATACATAAACATGCACACACATACATGTGCACATAGGCACATGCACACACACACTAATGATAATCATAACTAAAAAAATAAACTTTTTTTAAAATTGAAAAGCAGGGCTGTGGAGATGGTTCCATAGTTAAGAGCTCTGACTGTTTTTCCAGAGGACCTGGGTTTGATTCCCAGCATCCACATAATGGCTTGCAGTCTCCAATTCAGGTTCTAGGAAATCCAATGCCCTGTTCTGACCTCCTATGCATGTGGTGGACAGACATATACATGGGCAAAATAATTTTAAAGTGTATGTGGGGGGGGTGACTCAGCTGTAACAAGGTGGGGTTGTGACTCAGCTGTAGAGCATGTGCCTGGAATCCCCAGTGAATGGACAGAGTGGGCTCAGGGGTATATATGATGCTTGCTGAGTGTGCTCAGGGTCCTGAATTCAACACCCAACATGAAAAGAAAGGCAAGAGGCAGGCATGGTAGTATATTCTTTTAATCTCAGCACTCAGGAGGCAGAGGCAGGTGGATCTCTATATTCTAAGCGAGCCTGGTCTACCTAATAAGTTCCAGGCCAGTTAGGCCTACAGAGTGAGGTCACATCGCCAAAAGAAAAGAGCAAGAAGGGGGGGCGGGGAGGAAACCAGCTGATCACACTCTACACATGCACATATACTTCCTACACTCACGACACAGCCTTCACATGCACACCCCAGTAGGCACGCACGCACACACACACACACACACACACACACACACACACACACACACTTCCTCATTTCCTTTTGCAACTGAAAAACCACAGAGATTTGAAAACAAAGTCCTTCCATCTCTGACCACCGTGGGTCAGGGTGAAGGTCGTGTGTTTTTTATATTTTTGTTTCTGAGACAGGATCTTCCTTGCTAGCGCTGGTTAGCATAGAACTTACCTTGGAGTCCAGGTTGGCCTCAAACTCACATTGATCCTTGCTAAGTGCTGGGGATCCAGGCATATATACATTCCCAGGCTCAGCTCCTCCCTCTTCATTGTATTCTTTTTTTTCTTCTTAATATTTTTTTTATTATTTTATGTGCATTGGTGTTTTGCCTGCATGTCTGTGTGAAGGTGTCAGATCTTGAAGTTACAGTGTTAGCTGCCATGTGGGCACTGGGAATTGAACCTGGGTCCTCTAGATGAACAGTCGTTGCTCTTAACCACTGTTAAGAGCATCTTAACAGTCCCCTTCTCTGTGTTGTTTGTCCATATCTGTCCCTCTGTCCCCTCTCTGTGTTTCTTACCTGGGGAATGCCAAGGCCCAGCTCAGCACACCCTTATATATTCACAGGCAAGAAAATGAACAGAGCTTTATCACGGCTCAGACCTATTCCCGTGAGTTCCCGATGCTTCCTGGGTTTGGTTCTGGGCTGGGACATCCCATATCAAGGTCCCTTCTGTGCCCCTTGCCCTGAGGCCAGCCTGATGTAGTTGGGGGAAGACTCAGCTGGGTGAGTACCTACCAACACCCTGTCCCTGTTTCCCTCTGAAAGTGGTCAGGCCAGTGTGGCCCGGAACCCTGATGGACACAGCCTCAGGCAAGTCATCTGAAAGGTAAGAAGACATTCTGTAGTATGTGCCTCCCAGGGCCCAGACCTGAAGAACCCCACCTGGCACAGCCAAGTCCAGACCTCACTTTGTCCCCAAGCTGCGAAGTCACAGTCCTGGTCTGTGAGGGCCCAGGGGACTGTTCCCTCCCTAGGGCACCACCTCAGCTCCCCTTGCCTCATCCTTACAGGAAGAACAAGCTGCTGTTTTCTCACCTGGAAGGTGAGTGACACCAGGCAGGGCGGAGCCTGAGTGGGAATGGGACAATGGGGACAAGTCCTGCCTGGAGAGGCCTCTTAGGGAGGGCTGAGCCTGGGGATGATGACATTGGCATAAATAGATAAGGTTCGAGCTTGCAGAGGTATAACCATCCAAAGCCTCTAGTGCCTTGCTTAGGCTGCAGAGCCTGGGTTGGGCTGGGGCAGGGCCTGAAGTAGAATACAGCTTAGCCTTTCTTCCAGATCCTGAGTTCCTTAGGTACCAGAACTTCTACAAAGGTGGGTAGTTCTGTAGGGAGGGAATGGGCCACAGCCCAAGAGCTTAGCCTGTTTTAACTCTACTGTCTGGCCTCTTCCAGGAAGCAGACAGGAGTCCGATACTGCCTATGTGTAAGTGGCCCATGTCCAAGCCTGCACTCTGTCCACCCCTGTGTTTCTGGGTCTCTCTCCCAAGCTTCTTTATCTATGAGTCATTCAGTAAAGATACATCTCTGGGTAGCCTTTACAATCTGGTGACCATGGCCTTGTGGGGCCTGGCATGTGACTCTGTCAGGAGGAGGAGTATCTGGAGTGGGCTGGGCACTATCCTACCATCTGGTGAAAGGCAAGTTATAAAGCAGACATGCTGGTCCAGGTCTGTTATTTCATCACTCAAGACGGAGGCTGAGGCAGGGGGATCAAAACCAGTGTGGGTTACATATCACAATGTGGTTCCTTCCCTCCAAAAGAGGGCTGGGGTTCAGCTGTCAGAGTTCCTGCCCATCACGCATGAATCCCTGGGTTCCATCACCAGCACTGCATAAACCTGGTGTGGTGGCTCATGCCTGTGATCCCAGCACTGGGGAAGGAAAGTCATCCTGGTCTAGTGAACTTGACATCAGTCTTCCCTATAAGAGACATAGGGTTTTGGGGGTGAAGTTGCATGGGGCAGCCAGCTAGCTCAACCAGAGCTGTCAAGCCTGCCAGCCCAAGCTCCACCCACCTCCCCCATCTCCCCGCCACCCTGGGGACACACATGGCAAAAGGAGAGAGCTATCTCTAAGTAAATATAAACGTGAATAGAGAGAAAGGAGAAGGATGCATGTGGATAGATAGATACCAAGAGAAGGGGGCATGCTGGTACAGGTCTGTCCTCCCAGCCATCCCAGTACATGGGAGGCTGAGACAGAAGGATCTGAAGGCCACTCCCAAAAAAGAAATGACCCTTAGCAGGGTCTCCTCTTGCCACAAATGGGGAGAATTGTGGCCTGGGGGCGGGGACTTGTTGGAGGTGTCCTTGCCAGGCTGATAGCTGTTTAGCCCTAGAGTAGTCAGCGGCTCTGGGAAACATCCCCAGTGAATGGGAGGACTCCCCCTGATGGTCCCCTCAGCAGCCTGCACTCTGTTTTCTTGTCCAGAGATCCCATTTCCACAGACTACTACAACTGGAAATGTTTCCAGAAGCCCCCAGAAGGTAAGGTGGAGGCTGGGGTGGGGAGGATGTGGAGGAGGAGGCAGCCCCTAGGTCAGGGTGGGTCTGCAGAGGCGTTGAAGGTGGAGGGAGACTTGGCCAGGGTGGGTGGGGCGGAAGGAAACTGGTCAGTGCTTAGAAACACAGGATGGGGACAGAGTGAGCAAGGGACAGGACAGGAAGCAGGGGCGGAGCTGTGGGTGGGAGCATCTAAGCCCAGCTCACTTGTCATCTGAAGCTGGCCAGACACAGATGGGAACTGATGACAGATAAACCCAGCCAGCTTGAAGGACGCTGGAGCCTTTGGTCAGGACCACTTCTGCTTTACAGAGAAGGAGAGCAAGGGGGAGGGGCGGAGTCAATGGAGAGGAGTCTTCAGGGCCTCACCTGGCTCTGCAGTGGGTCATGGCAATCTATCAAGGCATCCTCTTTACCCCACCCCCTCCCACTTTCTTCTCTTCTTCCTCTTTCTCCTCTATTTTTTAAACATCTTTTACAAAAATATTTGTTTGTTGTATGAGTGTGGGAACACATGTGGCTGTCTTAGGGTGACTTGTGGAAGTACGTGTTTTCCTTTAACCATGTGGGGCCTGGGAATGGATCTCAGCAAGTACCTTTACTGGATCTTTTTTTTTTTAATATTTTTTTTAAACTTTATTTATTCATTTATTTATTTGCCTTGGTGTTTGCCTGGAACTGGAACTACAGACAGTTGTTAGCTGCCATGTGGGTGCTGGGAATCGAACCCAGGTCCTCTGGAAGAGCAGACGGTGCTCTTAACCGCTGAGCCACCTCTCCAGCCCCCCCTTTACTTGATCTTTAGTCTTTCTTTTTTTAAAAAAATATTTATTTATTTATTATGATACAGTACAGTGTACACAGTCATAGATGGTTGTGAGCCACCATGTGGTTGCTGGGAACTGAACTCAGTTCCTCTGGAAGAACAGCCAGGGCTCTTAACCTCTGAGGCATGTCTCCAGCCCTCTATTCTTATTTTGTAAGATAGTTCTCCTGCCAGGCGTGGAGGCACAGGTCTTTTTTTTTTTTTTTTTTTTTTTAAAGATTTATTTATTTATTATGCATACAGTTTTACAGAAGAGGGCACCAGACCTCATCATAGATGGTTGTGAGCCACCATGTGGTTTTGCTGGGAATTGAACTCAGGTCCTCTGGAAGAACAGTCAGTGCTCTTAACCTCTGAGCCATCTCTCCAGCCCCAGCACAGGTCTTTAATCCCAGTACTCAGATCTTTGTGAGTTTGGGGCCAGCATGGTCTACATAGGAAGTGCCAGGACAAACAGGGTTACAATTGTCTCAAAACAAACAAAATAAGACTGATAACAGACAGACAAGATAGCTCCCCACACATGCACCTGCACAAGACAGCATACACACAAAACAAACAATGGCAAAAAAACATACCCCAAAACAACAACAAAAAACAGTCTAAGAGAATGCAGAAGCCCCTGAAGCCCAGGGAGAGAACTTGAACTTGGTGGGCCACCAGCGGGTCCCCTGCCAGCTCCCTTCTATTGACAGACGATGATTCCAATTCCTATGAGAACGTGCTCATCTGCAAGCCCAGCACCCCTGACTCAGGTAAGGCTGTCTCTCCCAAGAAAGAAAGGGCAGTGGCCAGCACCCTGAGCTAGGTCCACCCTCAGGAGAAGTGAGTTCCCAGGACTCAGCCCTTGCCTGCATTCTCCATGTCGGGTGCTTTTGGGTCAAGTTCACCCCACGGAGAAGTCATCCAGGGGATCATCCTCCCTCACTGGGGTCATCCTCAATGGGAGACAGTTGGCCGCTGGCTCCGTGGACCTACTCAGAGTGTCACTATACCCTCCCTTAGATGGTGAGGAATCTGAGGATTACCAGAACTCAGTATCCATCCGAGAGTGGCGAGAATCCAGGAGGACTGTGGGTATGTCCCCTATAAGCAAAGGCTGCCAAGAATGAGCTGGTGGTGGGGTGTGACACCTCCCCTGTGTCATTTATGGGGTCTTGAGCACCCTGGCTAGGGAACAGCATTGGTGTATGCCTGTGAACTATCCCAACAAAAACCTGTCCTGCCCATAGGTGCACAGATATCTCTATCAGGAAGTCCAGATGAGGAGCCAGATTATGTCAACCGGGATGTGGCCGCTGCTGAAAAAGTCTAAGAGAGAATCAATCCCAAGGAAGGTACAGCACCCTCTTGCCGCTTAGAGAGGGGCCCAAGTCAAGGAAGGGTCCTGTGCTGGGGGAGGGGAGGAGCCTCATGGAGTGATGGATAGCCCATGAGTGCTCATCAGCTATTGGGACCAGAAAGGAGATGCTCACTGAAGTTCACCAGCCCACTTCCTGTGGGACTAGAAGACCCAGAAGAGTTAGGTTCACCCAGGTGACAGGTGGGTAGGGGCACTGGAGGTGTCTAGCAAAGATGTATCAGTAGCAGAGCATTTGCCCTGCATCCACCAGTGGGGGATCCACCACCATGAGCTGAGCCATGCCAGGCATACCTGAAGTCCTGGGTTCCATCTTGAGCCCTGGAACAAAATTAAAAGTGTAAAATGTTGAGGCCAGGCATGGTGACACATGGCTCCGTCTCCTGGAATCTTAGCACTGAAGCAATGGCAGAAGATCAGGAGATACACAACAACACAAAAACCCCCAAGCTTCATAATGACTTTGAAGCCAGACATCTGGTTTTAAAGAACAGAAAGGGACCTTTAGAGGTGGCTCCATGTAAGCACAGAATGTGAGTTCAGATCTCCAGCACACACATGTCACCTGGATGACCAGCTCATTGACCAGCTATCCTAGCAAAAACAGTGAGCTCTAGGGGACAATGGTACAGGAAGATATCCAAAGCTGACTTACACACACACACACACACACACACACACACACACACACACACACACTCACACACACTGGAATGCAAAGATGGAAAAGAAATCAGATAAACAATAGAACAGATAAGAAAATTCAATTCACCAGACATGGTGGTACACATTTAATACTAGCACTCAGGAGGCAGAGGCAGGCAGATCTCAGAGTTCCAGGCCATCCTGGTCTACAGAGTGAGACCCTGTCTCAAAAAAAAAATATTCCAAAAATCAAAAATGTAATGTTTCCTGATGTTAAGTCTTGATAAACAGACAGGGGAAAGGGGTCGTAATTTGGGATTGGGGTGCTGGGGACTAAGACACTCTGCTTCCTCACCGGAAGGACTTCCTTGATGAGCAAATGTTTCTCCTAAGGTGAGAGAAACAAGATGTCTGCCTCCAGCAGAGGGCATGGGAGAGAGTGGAGGTCAGCTGACCAAGCCAGCATTGGAGTTCTTGAATGGCATGGAGGGACTATGAATCTGGGTCTTCCTCCCTTCTTCCTCCTGCTTTTCCTCTGTGGACTGCTGGGACTGCACCCAGCCACCACCCCTGGCAAGCTTTCCTTTATGTTTGGTTTTGTCAAGACAGGTTCTATGTAGCTTTGGCTGCCCTGGGAATTGATACATAGACCAGGCTGGTCTTGAACTCAGAGATCCTCCCGCCTCCACCTCTGGCATGCATCACGACGCCTGTCTGTGGGTTCTGGAAATTGAATTCAGGTCCCCTTGCTTGTGTAAGGAGTACTAAGCCATCTCTCTAACCCCCAACCTTTGCCTTCTAACTAACTCTTCTCTGTTGAAGGGCCTGAGGGGGATCATGAGCTGAAACATTGACTGCCTGCTGAAGCCTATTTCCAAGGGATACTTAACATCAGACCTGGCTGAGTCTGCTCCTGGGAGGCGGTCCAGAACACCCTTACAGCCTGGGAGACTCTGGGGCTCGCCTGGGCTGCAGCCCCCAAGCAATGCCCTGGACTTCCTTGGGAGCAAAGCAGGTGCTTGGGGGCATTGACTGTGATGACTGGAAGCCCAGGACCAGAGGCAAGCTGTCCCCAGCACATCTAAAATATGCACAACACTGGCGTTTGTCTTTTTTTTTTTTTTCCAGCAGGGTCTCATTGAATTGTTCAGGCTGGTCTCAAACTTGCAAAATTCCAGCCTCAGCCCTAGTGCTGGAATCATAGGGTGTGTCTACACCTGACCGTGTATCTTTCTTCTTTGTTTGGACCTCAAATTGCTTATGAATGTTGAATGGCTGTTTCTGTAGTCAACTTTAATTGCTGGAGCCATATTTAATATTGTCAATGTCAGGGGGGCTTACGTCTCTCAGAGAGCATTACATGTACTAATTTGGACAGATAAGTGGGGTGTAGGGTAACCTGGAGTCTCCTTGTTCCCTTAATGGACTCCAATTGCTCAGATCTTCCAGTCCTGCAGGGACCTTGTGGGTCAGTGATATGGAAATGCCAATAAACCCTGTGAGTTTAGGAGCAGGCACTGCGCTGCCATAGCTGTCTTTGCTTAAACACATTTCGTTTGTCACTGCGTAGCCCTGGCTGGCCTGGAACTTGCTATATAAATCAGGCTGTCCTTAAAGAGATCTGTCTGCTTCTGCTTCCTGGGTACTGAGACTAAAGGCACAACCACACCTGGCCTCCAATTTAAAAAATATTTTGTGTGTGTGTGAGTATATTCCACACGTGTGGGCACCTGCAGAGTTCAGAAAGCATCAGAACACTTGAGACTGGTTGGGGCTGGAGAGACAGCTCAGTGGTTAAGAGACTTTGGTTACAGACTTTTGTCTGTATGTGAATGCTGGGAACCAACTAGGGTCCTCTGGAACCTGGTTCATGTCCAACTGCTGAGCCATCATGTCACCTCTCCTTCTGAGTCTGTCACTGCACTTGTACCTTGTCAAGTGGGTAGAATTGCTGACCATGGAGCCCCAGGTAGCCTGTCTCCGACTTGCCAGCACTAGGATCACTGGCATCTGCCACTGAGCACGGCTTGTACTTGGCTTCTGTGGATTCAAACTCAGGCCCTCCTGCTAGCATTGCAAACTCCCTAACCACCAAGCTGCCCTGCCCCCCCATTAGTGTGTATGTATGTAAGCACTGTCAGAGGACAGCTCTATGCAGCGGATTGTCCTCCCACCTTCAGGTGGGTTCCAGGGACAAAACTCAGGGGGACAGGTTTGTGTGACAGGTGCCTTTACCAGCCAAGCCATCTCACTGTAACTCAGGCTGCCTAGCACTGGCCTCATGGCAATCCTTTGCCTCAGCATCCCAAGTGTCGGGATTATAGGCCTGTGCCACTATGCTTGGCTCTGGTAAAGACCTTTGCTGGAAATGAAGATCAAGGTTCCTTTCTATTCTGTAGACCAGGCTGGGCTTAGACTCAGAGATCCCCCTGCCTCTGCCTCCCAAATGCTGGGAATAAAGGCATTTGCCATCACCACCTGGTTTAGGATTAAGGTTCTTCTTAGTAGAAAGGACACTGAGATCCAGAGAAGAATGTGCTGTGCACTTCAATCCCTTTCCCCAGACATCACAAATTCATTCTGAGAATAAACAATACAAGTATGACACCTAGAACCCAATTGTTTGGCACTGACATAGAGGGTCTCCTTTCCCAGGCTAGCCTGGGATCACTATAACAGAGGCTAGCTTTGAACTTAGCCTGAGTGCTTGGCATTATAGGCTTGTGGGGCTGCCAAGATGACTAGGCAGTTTTGGCTGCTCTTGCAGAGGCTCCAGGTTCAAGTCCCAGCATCCACAGGGAGGGCCACGATTATCTGCAACTGCAGTTCCAAGGGATCCAATGCCCCCTTCTGGTCTCCTCAGGTACTGCATGCACTGTGCACAGGCAAAACACCCACATATATAAAATAAAAACTCTATGGTGTGCGCTACTGTACCTCGCTTCATTTCTCAAATTTTATTGTTATAATTGTACTTATTATTGTGTGTGCATGTATGTAGGGACCAGAAGACATTTTTTTTCTGCTGTTGTTGGGTTTTTGTTTTGTTTTGAAACAAGTCTCTATGGAGTCTCTGTGTAGTTCTGGCTGTCCTGGCTGATCTTCTGTTGATCAGACTGACCTTGAACTCAGAGGGATCTGTTGCCCGCCGCCTGCCTGGTGCTGGATTAAAGGTGTACCCACCACATCTGGCTGTCCAGAGAAGTCTCTGTGGAGTCGGTTCTCTCCTTCCACCTTCTCGTGGTCTGGAGATGGACGTCAAGCGACCAGAGGCTTGGCCACACCTCCATCTGCTGCACTTTCGCTGGCCACAGGTACAAGAGGCAGAAGTGAGATGCTGGTTTCCCTCAAGGCCTCAAACAAGTAAGCATTGCAAGACAAACATCCTGAGGCTTTATCAGCTACATCCCCAAGACTGAGGAGGTCAGGAGCCTTCCCATCATACCCTATACCCAGGGCCTGAAGCTGAATTCAGATACAGAAGGACAGAAGCGCACTGGCAGCAGTGTGGAAACCCTCCAGCGCTCAGTCACACAGCCGAGGCTGTCGCTCTGTTGGCAGAGTGCTCACCGGACATGCACAAGCCCTGGTCCCATCCCCAGCACTCAGGAGGCAAAGCAGAAAGATCAGGAGTTCAAGGTCACGCATAGCTGCAGAAGAGTTTGAAGTCAGCCCAGGCTACAGTTCTCCCAGAACAAAAACCATGTGAGCATGTTCTAATATGTCTTGGGTACATCTATCTCTCCATGATTGGAAAGCTGGACCGTCAGCGTCTCAGTGACAAGAGCTCTCCTCATCAGTGGAAGACATCTCAACTGGCCACTGGAGCCAGGGTCTTCTGACACAGCCTGGCCAGGAGCCCAGCCATCTGCAGCAAGGAATTCACGCCCTCCGCCACTTTCATGTGAGTGTATCCGATCTCCTGAAACACACGCCAATAGGAAAGGGTGAGTACACTGGGATTGTGGGCTCCTTTCCATCTGAATCACTGGTTGGTTCAAACAGATACAATGACCTCAAATGCAGCCCAGTAAGAGGCTGCACTTGGCCTCACTCAGGTTCAGCTCATGCTGTAATAGCATGCTCTAGGCTTAGGGAGCAAACCTAGAGCTTCCAACACAGAGTACAGCCCCAGCCTGCGAGTGTCTCACACAGCCCAGGCTGGTTTCAAGCCCCCTGGGTAGCCAAAGCTAGCTCTGAGCTCCCAAGTCTCCTGCTTCTAGCTCCAGGGTGCAGAACTATGGACAGGCGAAAAGACGCCCAGTTATTTTTGCTGCTGTTTTCAAACAAGGTCTCACTATGGATGGAGCACTGGAGGCATGCACCACCACACATAGCAGTACCCATCTTAGCAGGGCTGAGGGTCAACCCAGGGCTTTGCACCTGAGGCATGCACTCTACCAACTGAGCCATCCAAAGGCAAATTTTTTGTTTTTATTTTTTTTTAAGATTTATTTATTTATGTATACAGTATACAGAAGAGGGCAGCAGATGTCATCATAGATGGTTGTGAGCCACCATGTGGTTGCTGGGAACTGAAGTCAGGTCCTCTGGAAGAACAGTCAGTGCTCTTAACCGCTGAGCCATCTCTCCAGCCCCCATTTTCATTTTTTGAGACAGGGTTTCTGTGTAGGTTTGGACCTGTTCTGGAACTCACTTTGTAGACCAGGCTGGCTTCAAACTCACAGAGATGTGCCAGCCTCTGCCTCCCAAGTGCTGGGATTAAAGGCATGCGCCATCACTGCCCAGCCTCAGTTAAACTCATAAAGTTAAACATCTAAATTGGTGGTCTTATCCCTGGGAACCTACCCAAGTAGAACAAAAATTTGGCTGGCAGCCATGCTGTTCACGTGTGCCAGTGTGCAGTGACTTTTTCGCCACAGAAACCCAAGTGCCCCTCCTAGAGAACAAGTGACCTCAACACAGTGATAAGGGCCAGGGCATGAACATGTCACAACAGATCACGAAGTCACTATGCATAATGAAGAAACCACTGCCAGGTAGTGTGGTGACACGCTTGTAATCCCAGCTTGGACTACATTGTAAGGCTTTGTCTAAAAACAAAGCAAGCCACCAGATTCAAAAGAAGGCAAAAGTACACCAGGTATTCCTGGGATCTGACTAACCTTGATGAACTCCAGTTTCAAGTATTCGGCCATCGGGAAGGTCTTACACACTCGGAAAATGTTGCCGATGACATCTTCTGGTGAGTAGCCCAGGTGCCACAGATGAGCAAGAATCTAGAAATACCCAATAGGCCCTGAACACCGTGAACAGGAAAGGGAGGTGGAGTCGGACCCACAGAGGTCCTAGTCGATCACACCACGGTCTCAGCTTGGCCCATGAAGCTATGAGGATCACCTGACCTTACGGTGGTGCTGGAGGGCCCCAAGGAAGCCTGGGTCAGCCAGCCCTCTGATCACAGCAGGTAATTTGGCCCATTTTCCCAGCAGGCACCGTATGTTCTCAACTATAGGCAAGATAATCTGACATCTTGCCTACATGTCTCTGTCCAGAGCCTTCCAGGTGGAACCCCCTCACCAGCTAGCTCCCCCAGGCTTGGTAAGAAAAAGGGCCCTGCATGATGGGACCAGACAAGCCAAGCAGGGCAAGGCTTCATTAGTCCCGTGCCTCTTCCCTGCCCCACCCTCCTCCACTTTCCCAGTCTGGGGCTGTGTCTAGACACAGTCTATTGAGCCTGGAGACCCTGGGTGGAATCTAGTAGTGTTAGGGTTAGACAGAGTTAGTTAGGGTTAGCTTTGTTCTTCCTTCAATAACCAGCCTCTAGTTGCACCTGTTTCCCTGCCCGCATCCAGTTTCTGGTTAAGCCCAACCCTGCCCTGCCCCTAGTCAGCTTCCAGCCTGGCTGACTGCAGGTGAGAAACTTGGGATCAGATGAAGGTCTACAATCACACCTCTGACACAGATTTGAAATCACCATCCGCACTGGCATCTGCTCAGAAAACCAGGTCCTGTGGCCACACCAGATCCTCCCTGATCCCGCCTCTTCTAGACAAAGGGGACCATTGGGTTTCTGGTTGGCTTTCCACATGATCTCAGGAATACCGAGTGGAATGTGATGTGTCCCCTAGCCAAGACAATGTTACATCGCTGGAGGGGTGGCTGCTCTTTCAGTGTCTCGGGGAGAACCCTCCTATTGGGGACAGAACTACAGCAGGCCATGAAGCTGCTCCCAGGTCTACCACTTATAGTGTGCTTAGGGCAAGGAATCAGCCTCTATGAATCAGGATCACGGATTGAGTGTGAAATAACCCCACTTGGTACCCAGCTGGTGATGCTTGCAGGCTGTGGCATTTAGGAAGTGGAGCCTCTATAGTATGGCAACAGATCCATGCTTTCCTATCCATCAAGATGTTAAGCCTCTCATGGGGGCTGGAGAGATGGCTCTGTGCTTAAGAGCATTGGCTGCTCTTCTAGGGGACCTGGGTTTGATTCCCAGCACTCACATACACGGCAGCTCACAACTGTAACTCCAATCTTAGGGACCTGATGCTCTTTTCTGGACTCCAAGGGCACCAGACCCACATTCAGACAAAATATCCATGCATATTAAAAAGTAAATAAACAAACCAATCATCTCGGTCACATGCTCCCCACCACCATGAGCTGTCCTGCCTTCCTGCCAGGATGGGCCGCACCCTCTCAACAAGTTGAATACAGCCCGCTTGAAGTGGAGAGTGATTTTTAAGGGTTAAGGGCAGCGACGCAGAGTCCTGGTGCCACCAAGGGCTCCTGACACTTGAGGCAAAAGTCACAAGGCACCCTAGAAAGAAGGGGAGAGAAGAGACTCACCTTATAGGCTTCATCAATGTTGGCATCCACACAGTGCTGGATCATCTCCTTTACCAGCAGGGGGTGGGGCTCATCACAGACCTGAGCAACCAACCAGGAAACACACCATCAGGCCCTTCACAGATTAGTTTTAACAAAGTCTCCAACTATTGGAATGGAATTTGGGAACACCGTTCTCACTTCCAAAGACACCCCCAAATACAGCTCGCGAACCTTGGTTACATTTCTCAAATCCAAAAATGAATGAACTGCAAAATAGCCAAAAGACCCTCTTCTTGGGTGGCATTAAAGGTATGGTGCTGGGCTTAGTGGCTCATGCCTGTAACCTCAAAACTCAGGAAGAGCAGAGAGGCAGTGGTGCATATTCTGTCTCAGAGGAAAAAACTAAAATCAAAACAAATAAAACCCCCCCTTTTTAAAAAGCTCCGGAGGATCTCAAATTCAAGGCCAGTCTGGGCTACAGACTGAGCCAAGTCTCTAAAATAAATGAATTCGGGCTGGAGAGATGGCTCAGAGGTTGGGAGCACTGACTGTTCTTCCAGAGGTCCTGAGTTCAATTCCCAGCACCCACATGGTGGCTCACCACCATCTATGATGACCTCTGGTGCCCTCTTCTGTAAAACTGTATGCATAACAAGTCTTTAAAAAAAATAAGTGAATGAGTTGGGGATGGTGGCACATGCTTGTGATTTCAGCATAAGGGAGGTGGAGGTTCAAGGTCAGCCTGGTACATAGTCTGGGTGACAAACTTTGTTAAGAAAGAGAAAGAGAGAGAGAGAGAGAGAGAGAGAGAGAGAGAGAGAAAAGCTGGAATGACAGCACAGTGAGGACAGGTGACATCAGCAGGCCATCACCATCGGAGCCCAGCCCACAGCTCAGGCGAGGGTAAGAACAGCTCTGTAGAGGATGGTGAGGAATCAAGGGTAGGCCAATTGTATTCTGTTCCATTGTACTGGCTTAAACACTGATTGGCCAAAGGCAGACAGGGAGTGTGGGCGGGGCTACCAGACTAAGAAATCTCTGGGAGCATCTCAGAGCAAGACAGATGCCATAGAGTCTCTGGAGTTACCAGAGGAAATGCTTCTGAGAAAAAGTACAAAGTCACATGGCTGAATAGGATAAGAGAGATGGGTTAGTTTAAGACTAAAGAGCTAGCAAGTTATATGCCTGGGCCCTAGGTCAATCAGTGTAAAATTAATATAAGCATCTATGTGATTATTTGAGGCAGTGGGGCTGAGAGTGGGTCCAAACCTCTGGTCCAGGCCGAAAAGTCTGGGCCAGAAACCTAACACAACAATCAAGTAAGACAGCTGTGGGCTAGCCCGGATCTGCCCATCTCCCACCACCCACAGGAACCCCCCACCAAGGCTCTCCCGCTGGTCTCTTGGGTCCGAGAGACAAAGCTATGGTAGGAAGAGCAATGGCTGTGGAGGTCTGTGGTTGCAGACCAGCCTCTCCCAACCTTCTCCCAGCCCTGGTACCTTGAACACATTCTCACTGTTGATATAGCCGAATCCTGAGAAGGTAGATTGCAAGTTGTTCAGCGCCTGGAGGGAGGCAGGAGACACACCAAGGGTGACTATGATGTCTTTCCCTGTCCTACCTTTCAGAGATCAGATGCTCACTCTCCAGCAGCTCACAACCCCTCCATCTGCTAGGTTCTAGGTCTTTATTTTAGCCAGACTCGGTATAACACTCATTCCCCAACCTCAGCGTGTGAGGGCAGTGTGCTGGCTAGTCTAATGTCAACTTGACACACAGACCAGTTATATGAGAGGAGAGAACCTTAACTGAGATCCTCCGTAAGGTCCGCTGTAGGGCATTTTCTTAATTAGTGATTGATGGGGAGGGCCCAGCCCATGCTGGGTAATACCATCCCTGGCTGATGGCCCTGGTGCTATAAGAAAGCAAGCTGAGCAAGCCATGGGAAGCAAGCCAGTAAGCAGCATCCCTACATGGCCTCTGCATCAACCCCGCCTTTAGGTTCCTGTCCTGTTTTAGTCTGTCCTGACTTCCGACAAACAGCAATATAAAATAAACCCTAATTAGGACAGCAATAGTCACCCACCAACCTGGCGCATGTCCCCTTGGGCTGTGAAGATAATGGCTTCCAGGCCATCATCTGTGTATGGCACCTTTTCCTTCTCGATGACATTCATGAGCCTACTGAGGACTTGAGCATCGGTGAGCTTGGTGTAGCGGAGCACTGCACAACGCGACTGGATGGGCTCTGGACGGAGACAGCAGGGTGAGGGCTCTGTTCAGGACACAACTGACCAGAGCCAAGTCAAACTACCAGACAAGCAACGAAGATGCTGGGTTTTCGGCTTTCTGAGTCCCAACCCCTGCTCTGCAGAGGGTCTTTTTTTTCTGTACATGTGTTACATGTGTTTCCTTATCCTCCCCCACACACCCAAAAAGTAAAGATGCCTGAGTCAGCAACATCTCAGCACAGACACCACCACACATACAAGCCAGGAGCTAGGGCCTCTAGAGTCACAGTGCCATGGGTGGGCTCTTCGGGGAAAATCAGTTCCGACAGGCTGAAGGGAATGGAACCCCAACAAGCTTACAAGCTCTTGGGTGGGTGTACATGCACGTGCTTGAGGGCACACATACATACAGACGTAATTTTAAAATAATAGGAGGGGTTCCTGTCAACATTAAGCAATTTCCCTATTTAGGCAGCCATGAGCTGGTAGGGAAAAGGCATGAGGTAACAACCTATGTGTCACACACACACACACACACACACACACACACACAGAGAGAGAGAGAGTACAGATGCAGAGGGAGGTGTGGGATAGAAAAGCCCCATGAGATTAACAAAATGTGGTACATCTACACAATGGAATACTACTCGGCAGTAAGAAAAAATGATATTCTAAAATTCACAGGCAAATGGATGGATCTGGAGAATATCCTCCTGAGCGAAGTATCACAAACTCAGAGAGATAAGCAGGGGATGTACTCACTCACTAGTGGTCTCTAAACAAACAAACAAGAAAAAAAAGCCAAACATGCCCAAGCAGCAAACCACAACCACTGAATAGCTTGGGATCAGAAACACCCTGGACTGACCCTTCAAACCCCAGTCCATCTATAGGAACA
>PVIH01021420.1:0-13014 GCA_004025045.1 Sigmodon hispidus | reverse complement strand
GAACTGGATTTGGCCGGGAGTGAAGACTGATCCAAGCATTGTTGGGCCAGTGTGACCATAGGACTGTCGGCTCCCTGCCAAGGGAGGGGATGGGGAGTTGCAGAGAAGAAAAATGATCAGATGTGGTGGGAGGGGGAAGAGACCTTCAATAAGGATATATAGGGAAGGAAAAAAAAAATTCAGAGGGAAAGCTGAACACAAAGAAAATATATGTGTAGTAATCTTATTTGCATTTCCACCCTTGATAAGCCATGCTTATGATTATTATCCTCTGTATAGTTATTGTTAACTCTTCGACATTTTTTTTAAAAAAATTCTTTTTACTGTTTTTTTTTTTGATAAATACAAAATAAAGAAAAAAAAAAAAAAAAAAGAAAAGCCCCATGAGGATCAACAAAACAGAAACAACACAGAGACAATACATAACAGGGAAGCCCCGGATGACTCATGGAGGAGGTGGGAGGAGGCTGTGACAGCCTGGCGGGGTAGTAGGCAGGGCTGTGGGCAGCAGCTGGGCCAAAGGCCAAAGGGCCCCATAAGGAGACACTGTGGTGAGGTGAGGGATTGGACACAGCAGGCAGCAGCAAAGCCTCACGCAGAACAGCCAGAGTGTGTTCAAGATGGGCTGGGTGGCTTGGGCCTGACATTTCAATATATGCTGAGGCAGGACTGTAGGCTCCAGGCATTCCTGGTCTATAAAGTGAGTTCAAGGCCAGCTTGGTAATTTAGAGAAGACCAGGTCTCAAAAAGTAAAGAGGGCAGGCACAGTCAGTAGCCTGCCTAAAATCCCTGGGTTGCATTGCAATACCATAAAAAAGATAAAAACACGGCCCCCAAGATGGCTCACCGGATAAAGGCACTTGCCGAGTCTGACAACCCAAGTTCAAGCACACACACACACACACACACACACACACACACACACACACACACACACGCTGAAGAAATGTCTCAGGGGTTAAAAGTACCTGCTGCACTTCCAGAGAAACCCAAGTTTGGTTCCTAGCACCCACATCAAGTTGCTTACAACTGCTTGTAACCACAACTCCAGGACACATACACTCAGACGGACACAAACAAACCAACACAAAAGCAAATGAAAGAAGTAAATAAATAAAAAGGGAGCTGTGGGCTGGAGAGATGGCTCAGCAGTTGGGAGCACTGGCTGCTTTTCCAGAGGTCTTGAGTTCTATTCCCAGCAACCACATGATGGCTCACAGCCATCTACAGTGGGATCTGATGTCCTCTTCTGGCATGAAGGTATACATGCAGACAGAGCATTCATATATATAAGTAAATCTTAAAAAAAATAAAGAAAGAAAGAAAAGAGGAAGGAAGCCTCACTGGATACAGCCATCAAGGGTGCATGCTCACCTATGATTTTGTCTGAAGCATTACAAGCCAGAGCGAAGCGGGTCGTCTTGGAGTAGATTTCCATGGTTCTCCTAAGGGCCTGCTGAGCCCCATCCGTCATGCTAAAGCAAGCACAAGAGGGCAGTTGGTGCCAGGTCTCGGGGCATGGCCCCACCATCCCTGCTGTGCTGAAGGCAGAAACAGGACTGAAAATCTGAGGCCAGCCTGGGCTACTTGAGGACCATCTCCAGTCCACACCTGTCTGCTTCGTCCAGAATGATGATCTTGTGTCGGCCCTTGGGAAGGGTGACTTTCTGCTGGGCAAACATTTTGATTTTATTCCTCACCACATCAATGCCCCTGAAACAGGAAGAAGGCACATATGTGTCATAAACCGAGGAACTCTTCATTATCACGAGGGAGGGGCTCTTGTGTGTGTGTGTGTGTGTGTGTGCGCGCGCGCACAAGTGTACATGTGCATTGTGTGTGCATGCGCACATAAGTGCTTATGTGGTCAGGAGTCAACTATAAAGACACTTTTTGCCTTCAATGAGTTATATGGGCAGGACCAATGCTCTCAGGCTTTGTATATCAGGGTGTTTACTCCCTGAGCCTTCCCAGTGGCCCTATTTTACTTTTTTTTAAAAAAAAACTTTATTTATTTATTTATTTGCCTTGGTGTTTGCCTGGAACTGGAACTAGACAGTTGTTAGCTGCCATGTGGGTGCTGGGAATCGAACCCGGGTCCTCTGGAAGAGCAGACGGTGCTCTTAACTGCTGAGCCATCTCTCCAGCCCCCCTATTTTACTTTTTTAATGTGTCTGCCTAGATGCAGGGCACATGCAGGTGGGTGCCTGTTGAGACCAGATGTCAGAAGCTCAGGAGCTGAAGTTCCAAGCAGTAGTGAGCTGCCTGATGTGAGTACAAGGAATTCTGGGTCTCTGCAAGAGTAGCATATTCTTTTTCTTTGCTTGTTTTTTGAGACAGGGTTTCTCTGTAGCTTTAGAGCCTCTCCTGGAACTCACTCTGTAGACCAGGCTGCCCTCAAACTCAGAGATCCGCCTGCCTTTGCCTCCAAAATACTGGGACTAAAGGCTTGAGCCACATGTTCTAAACTGCTGAGCAATCCCTCCAGTCCCATATTTTACTTTTTGAGAGAGGGTCTTTATATGGCACCTGGGCAGACCTGGAATTCAGAATCCACCTGCATTAGCCTTCCCAGTGCTGGGACCTCCCACACACCACTCCCGGTTCACAGGAATTCATAACTCCTCCTTATAACCCCAAGGGCTACAAGACCTTATTTTAACCTGGGAACATGAGCTAACAGTCAAATACACAGACCAGAGGCTGGGCTGTGATTGCCAGGGCTGCACAGAAGGGAAATGGGGAGGTGCTTCAGTACAGTTTCAGTTTTGCAAGGCCAAGAAGCTGTTGCATGATAACACGAATATATTGACATGGCTGAAGTGGACGCTTGAAAGTGGTTTTGGGGCTGGTGAGATGGCACAGTGTGAAAGGTGCCTGCCAGGTGACCGTGCAACACTGACAACCTGAGTTCAGTCCCTAGAACCCACATAAAGGTAGAAGGAAGAAACAATCCCTCATGATTATGCTCTGATCTTCACACATGAGCCAAGGCAGTGATTCCCCTGTTAAATGTGGAGCTAGTGAAGCAAGCACCAGGCACAGCTCCAGCCAATGGAGCCTCTGCACTGGGAGACAGCAGGAGGCCTCTCCTTCTCCCACTGTACCTGTCATTCGATGCATTGAGTTCCAGAACTGCCTCCTTCAGGGCCGGGCCCAGCAGCGCTCTCGCCAAACAGAGGATGCTGGTCGTTTTGCCGGTTCCTGGGGGACCCTGTGGGTAAAGAGCTCCCCTAACTGCTTTATACAGGGAGGACCCAGGGGCTGGAGAGACAGCTCAGCAGTTAAGAGGACCTGAATTCCATTCCCAATGCCCCAAACTGTAATAGCAGTTCCAAGAGATACGTCACCACTACCCTCCACCCGCAGGGAACCACACATGGTGTGTAAACACAGATACAGGCAAAACACCCATACACATAAAAATTAATTAATTAAAGGGTTCCCGTGTAGATCTTGCTGCTCCCCTGACTCCCCAACAACCCCACCAGGGACCTGTGGGCCTCTGGACCAGCAGGGAGGGCATGGGCATAGGATGCAAGATGTCCAGGGGACCAGGTCCAAGTACTCACAGCAATGATGATATTGGGCACATTGCCTTCTTTCGCAAAGACCTGGTAAAAGAGGATCGTTAAGTGTGGTGGTGCATGCCTCTAATGAGAAAGAAGGATCGGGAACAAAGCCAGCTCAAGCTACATATCAAAACTGTAGTATGAGGTTTTTGGCCTCTCCAGCCGGAGGTCTAGAGGCCTGGAATCTCTCTCCAAATAATCACACAAAGGCTTATATTAATTTTATGCTGTCTGGCCTGTGGCTCAAGCATATTACTAGCTAACTGTTGCATCTTAATTTGACTTATTTCTATTAATCTGACTTGCCACGTGGCCCGTTACTTTACATGTTGATTCTTGAGCAGTTAGATAACGTCTTTTGACTCCGCCCTCCTTCCCCTATCTATGCTCCGATTTTCCTGCCTACTTCTAAGATGCCTGCCATAGGCCAAGATCCTTTATTCACAGCATACAAAAAGATATCCCACATCGCAAAACCCTGTCTCAAAGACAAATAAATAGCCCAGGTGTGGTGGCACACACGTTTAATCCCGGCACTTAGGAGGCAGAGACAGGCAGATCTCTGTGAGTTAGGAGTTTCAGGACATACAAAGTTTCAGGACAGCCAGGGATACACAATGGGTAATATGCTCAAAAATAAACAACAACAAAATCCCCTCAGATCAACAAAAACTGTTCCCTCCCACCACTGATGGGACCTGATGATAGATGATAGATTCAGCTTGTATCTGCTGAGCCAGTTTGCTGGCACCTTTTATACTGTTTTTTAACTCCACTCTCCACCGAGACAGGAAGACCCATCCTAAATGTAGGTGACATCCTCCCATGGACTGGGGTCCTGGGCTCAGTGAAAAGGAGAGAGCGGCAGCACCCACCTCTCTGCTTCCAGTCTGTGGATGCAGTGTGACCGGCTAGCTCACATTCCTGCCGCCATGCCTTCCCCACCAGGATAGCCTGTGACCTCAGACTGTGAGCTAAATCCTTCCCGGCTTAAGTCCTGTCTATCAGGTACTGTGTCACCCTAGTGAGGAATGGCTGACGTAACTCCTTGGCCACCATCTTTCTCCAGCCGGCACTAGTTTGTCAGATGCACACTGTGATGCCAGACGATTACAGAGTCCCTTACCTCCAGCCTGCTCACGGTGTCTTCATTGCCGACTATTTCACTGAGCTTTACTGGTCTGTATTTTTCAACCCTGTTTTAGGAAAAAAGCAAATACTGACATGGTTATCCTTTTGGTACCCAGAGGACAGGGCAGCAAAGGACAACCCTGCAAATTCTGGCAGGGTGGGCCCGTGTTACCTGTAATGCCAACACAGGGAGACCATGCCAAGAGGACCCTGAGTTCCAGACCAGCCTCTACCACATATACAAACAGCCTCAAAAAAAGTAATAAGCAGCCAGCAAGATGGCCGAGCATGTAAAGACACGCACAGCCAAGCTAGTCAGCCTGAGTTAATCCCCAGAACCAGGATGGTGAAGGATGAGAACCGAGGCCCACATGCACTGTGGAACTTGTATGGGTGGCACATACACCCACAAAATAAATAAATAAATAAATATGGGCTGGAGAGGTGGCTCAGTGGTTGAGAGCACTGACTGCTCTTCTAGAGGACCCAGGTTCAATTCCCAGTGACTGCATGGCAAGCTCACAGTTTACAACTGCCTGTAACTCCAGTTCCAGGACATCTGAACCCTAACATTGACATATAGGCAGGACAGGTAAGACACTAATGCACATACATACATACATACATACATATAAACCATCCAGGCATGGTAGCAGATCCCTGCAATCCCAGGTGTGTTAGAGATGGAAGCAGGTTTGGAGGTTCAAGGTTATCCTTGACTATATAACAAGTTCTAGGCTAGCCTGGGCTAAATGAGACACTTTCAATAAGTTAAAAAAAGAATGCACTGGAGAAATGACTCAGTGGTCAAGAATATCTGCTGCTGCAGAAGACCTGAAATTGACTCCTAGCATCTGCACAGTGGCTCACAACCTCCCGAAACAGTAATTCCAAGGAACACAATGCCCTCTCCTGGCTTCTTCATGTACTGCATGCACACAGTGCCCAGACATAAACACCACTCACAGAAAACTCAGTAAGATAAAATAAAAAACCAGGCAGTGGTGGCACATGCCTTTAATCTCAGCACTTGGGAGGTAGAGGCAGGAGGATCTCTGTGAGTTTGAGGCCGGCCTGGTCTACAGAGTGAACTCAGGACAGCTAGGGCTGTGCCCTGTCTCAAAAAACCAAACCAACCAACCAAAAACATAAACCCCAAAACAAAACCAATCAAGTTGCTCAGTGAGTAAGTAAAGCTGCTTGCTGACAGGAATCCTGAGTTCAGTCCCTGGAATCTACAGGGTAGAAGAGACTCCCAGAGGATTGTCTCTGACTTCCACATAGGTGGTATGGCAGGTGCAAGACCCTACCGCCTGCCCTCTCAATAAAGAAATGCAGAAAGAAAAAGCTTTAAACAAACAAAAAAGACGACAACATGTTTGGTGTGAACTGGCCCCTCAACTCTCCTCTCCACACAGCTGGCTCTGATGCACACCAGTTGTAGAGGCTGGCAGGTATGCAGTGACAGACCCGGATGCACCCATTTCTGTCACACCAAATGATGTAAATATTGCATCTCCAGGGTCTCTGTTGTGATGAGGCTGCATTGGCCCAATGTGCTATTGTTCCGGGCAGCCTACTCCTGGCCCCTCTAGCAGCAATTAGTGGTTTGGGGCTGTGACTGGGAAGCCCGCGTAGGCAGTTCGTAAGACAATGTTGGCTGCTCTTCCAAGACCCAGGTTCAACTCCTAGCACCCACATGGCAGCTCACAATCATCTATTACTTCCAGTTCTAGGGATACTAACTCCCTCACCTCACCTCTGAGAGCACTGCATACATAAAATAAATTAAAAACAAAAACTACTTGTGCTTATTTGGAGTCTATTTATTTATTTATAAACAGGGTCTCATTAAGCCCAGGCTAGCCTGGAACTCACTATGTAACAAATATGACCTTGAACTCCTCTGAACCTCCTCAGTTTTAGGATTACAGGCATCACCACATCCAGTTTATGAGGTGCTGGGATGGAAATGTTGGTTTTTCTGAATGGCAAGAGTCCTATCAACTGGACCACATCAGATGTCCTGGAACCCATGACCCTTCTATCTCAGCCTGCTGACCACTAACTTCTGCCTTTTAAATAAACAAGCAATGTTAAGAGAGAAAACGACCTTTTTCCAGCTCTGGGTACAGATGTGGTAGATTTACAATAATCTGACCATCAATGCTTCCTTTGCTCTTTATTATATGCTGCTGATTTCTTTTCTTTCTATTTTCAGAGACAAGGTTTCACCATGTAGCCCTTGCCAGACTGGAACTCCCTATGTAGACCAGGCTGGTCTTGAACTCAGGGATCCACCAACTTCTGCCTCCTGAGTGCTGTATGCTGTTTTCTTTATGTATACACACGTTTATTATTTGTGTGTGCCATAGCACAGGTGTGGAGGTCAGAGGGTGTCAGTTCTTTCCTTCTAACATGCAGAATCCAAGGATTAAACTCAGGTTGTATCCTCATCACTGAGCCATCTCACCAGGACTTGTTTTTAGAGACAAGAACTCATATAGCCCAGGCTGGCCTCAAACTCACTACATGGTGCATACCACCCATTTGGATTCCCATTTTCTTTTTATTTAGTTCTGTGGCTACCAGACAATGCTAAATTACACACATGGTGAGTTCAAGTGCTCTCTCTTCAGTGCTGGGGATGGAACCCTAGGCCCTGAGCATGCGAGGCAAGAATTCTGCAACTGAGCTGAATTCTCAGCTTTTGTAATATTTTTCCTAGTATTAGTCTAGATCAATGGTTCTCAACCAGTGGGTCATGACCCCTTGATAACTGTCAAACGATCCTTTCGCAGGGGTCACCTAAGACCATTGGAAAACATAGATATTTATGTTATTATTCATAACAGTAGCAAAATTACAGTTATGAAGTAGCAACAAAAATAATTTTATGGTTAGGGGTCACCACAAAATGAGGAACTGTATTAAAGGGTCACAGCATTAGGAAGGTTAAGAACCAATGTTCTAGACAGGCTGTTACTTCAGTGACCTAAGGAAAGATTCTGTTGTCTGGTGCCACCAAAGAAAAACAAATTCCAGGGGTAGTAGGTTCATGATAGCATGTGCTTTTGTACAAATGTCTGGAATCAATTCCCATTAAAACAAACAAACAAACAAAAAGCCAGGAGTGGTGTTAAGGTTAGGATCCTACACCTGTAGAATAGAGGGTAGGATCAGAATTTAAAGTCATTCTTGGCTATATATAAAGTTCAAAGCTAGCTTAGGGTAGCAATTTTTGGGGTGAGATTTTAAACAATTAAAAAAATATACATGACCAGTTGTGCTGCACAGCACAGTGTTCAGACATCACTTAGACAGGTGAAGTCTTAGACACACATCCCTCAGTTTCCATAAATAGCTAAGAACAGCTTGGGCTGCACGGTGAAACCCAGGGCTGAGTATAAGACTCAATCGGTAGCATGCACAGTTGTGCGTACTTAGCATGCACAAGGTCCCGTGTTCCATCCCTAGCACTGCTTTTTGGGAGTAAAGCATGCCTGTCATCCCACGGAGGCAGGATTAAGTCAAAGGCATCCTCCGATACATGGTGGATGGTGGGTTCGAGACCAGCCAGGGTTATACAAAGTCCTGTCTCAACAACAATAACAACAACAAAAAGCAAAAAAGATAATCAAATTTCAAAATGAGAAAGAAAAAGAAAATCTGGACTCCCAGGGTCGACTGCACCTTCGGTGTCCCCCAGACCCAGCCCGAATCCGGGTCCCTGGAGCTCGGCCCGCCCTCACTCGCCATCGCCTCGACGTGAGCTCACCACGGCAGCTCGTAATGGCCAGAGCCGCCCGCGGTCTTGCTGGGGACAGGAGTGGGCTCCTGCGCCCCACTCTCGGCCGCGCCACAGCCACTCTCCTGCACCTCCATTCCGGCGCCTGCTCTTCCCGCCACCCGAAGCTCCGCCCCGTGACGTTTTCACGGAAGTATCGGCCCTGGTTTCCGGACAACCATGGGAGGGGAGCGGAAGTGGGAGGCTCTGCTTCTGCGCCTGCGCAGAGAGTACAGTCTAGCCACGCAATGGCCGCTAGAGGTCGCTATGACTACAGGAGACCACGTTTCAGGAGCGAGGAGAGAATGGTGTGATCAAGGACGATGTCTCTAGGAAAGGACATTTGTGTCATCTTATTATATTTTATTTAATTATATTCTATTTTATTTTGTTTCGTTTTATTTTCACTTTTTGGTTTTTTTGAAACTGAGTATTATTGCTCTGTAGCCCAGCCTGACCATAAACTAGTGGTCAACCTCTTGCCTCAGCTTCCAAGGTGATAGGATTACTATTTAAAATATTATTTTATACATGTGAGTGTTTTGCCTGCATGCATGTATGCTTGTTTTGTTTTAATACAGAGAGGGTTCCAGGACAGCCAGGGCTATACAGAGAAAATCAAACAAACAAAAACCTGCCTGGTCTCTATGGGTAACAGAGACCCTTGTAAGCACACACTCATACACGTATTTTAATTTTTTTTATATGTATGTATCTGTGTGAGTATATCCACACATGTGCAGCCAAGAGAGAGTATCAGATGCCCGACAACTAGAGTTATAATAAGCAATTGTGAGTTGCCCAAGGACCTGAGGCCAGGTCCTCCGGAAGGAAAGCAACTGTTCTTGAACTTGAACTGTCTGAGCCATCGCTTCAGCCCAATAATGATAAATTTTCATTTGAGGGACAGGAGTTCACTGTGTAGCTCCAGCTTGCCTGGAACTCACAATGAGACCAAGGTGGCCTTGAACTCACTTTGATCCAATTGCCCTGACTCTTGATGCTGGAATAAAAAGCCACCACATACACCTCTCATAATTATTTATTATTATTGTTGTTGTTGTTATTTTGAGACAGGTTTTGTTAGTAGCCCTGGCTCTCCTGGAACTGTCTCTGTAGACCAGGCTAGCCTTGATCACAGAGATCTCCTGCCTCTGCCTCCTGAGTGCTGGGATTAAAGGCATGTGCCACCACCTCCTGGCCCCCAATTTTTTTTCAAATTAAAAAGTAAAGTGGAGTAAACACCAAACTATTGTTACAAAACTGAGATAACCCTGGATTCTTGTGTGTGTGTGTGTGTGTGTGTGAGAGAGAGAGAGAGAGAGAGAGAAACTCAGAGATTCTTTCAGTTAAATATTTTGATTTCTTTAGTCAATACTTTCTTCCATGAACTTGGCAAGTTTCATAAATGATTGTATTTTTTTACATTAAAGTTTATATAAGTTGGAAATTGATTTGAATAGAAAAAAGATGAAGAGGAGAAAAACTATAGAATATATCTTAACATCAACGTCTGGCTTCCACAATAGTCTGCATAGATGAGTGGACCTAGGCATACACATGTACGGAAACACACAAATTAGATTTTAAATAAACAAATAGAAATTGAACAAATAGATATGTTCCAGGTCTGGAGGGAGGCTTGGTGGTTAAGAGCACTGGCTGCTCTTGCAGAGGACCTGAGTTTGGTTCCCAGCACCCACATAGCTGCTCACAAGCACTTGTAACTCTAGCTCCAAAGAATCCAGCACCTTTTTTTGGACTCTGAGGACATCTGCACTAACACAAACATCCCAACACATAAATATACATAATGAAAAATAATAAAAATAAATGGTTTTTTAGAAGATACCTCCTAGACTCAGGCTTGGTGTCATGGGGCTTTACTTCCAGCATTTGGAAGTAGAGGTTCCTGAATCTTTGTGCGTTCAAGGCCAATCACAGCTATTCATAGTGAGACTCCATCAATAAAAAACTAAAATAAGGGGCTGGAGAGATGGCTCAGCGGTTAAGAGCACCCTCTGCTCTTCCAGAGGACCCGGGTTCGATTCCCAGCACCCACATAGCAGCTAATAACTGTCTGTAGTTCCAGTTCCAGACAAACACCAAGGCAAATAAATAAATAAAGTTTAAAAAAAAAACTAAAATAAAACCTAAAGATACCTCCTGGCCAGGCCTGGCGGTGCACAGGTGTCACCTAACACTAAGGAGACAGAGGCAGGGGGATGGTGAGTTCTAGACCAGCCTGGGACTATACAGAGGGAGACTTTGCCTCAACAAAACAGCAACAAAAAAAGCTGACAGAAAACCATATTTCTCGGTTCTTGGGAGATGAAGGCCAGCCTGAGATACATGAGATTCAGTCTCAGAAAAATAACAGGACTTGTGTCAGAAGCCCTGGGTTCAATCACTAGTACCCCCCCACACCCACACACACACAAAAGAAGTTTCACCTAAGGTGGCATTTTCAAGTGTTGAAGCTGGTGATTTCCAAGTGGGCTTGCCCAGCTGTTAGCAATCTCAGCAGAATGCTCTTTACATAAGAACTTCTGCTTGTCTAGACACATTCCACCAAGCGCCTCTGGTAAACACAAAGGTTTCCATTTGACTCTTTAGTTGAACATTAACTGTCTTGATTTGCTTGCGTGTTTTTGGTTGTTGCTGAGACAACCAAAACTATGGTTTCTATGTAGCACTGGCTGACCTAGACTTACCATGTCGACCAGGCTGGATTTGAACACACAGAACTTCCTCTGCTCCTGATTAAAGTGCTGATTAAAGGCTGCACCATGCTCTGCCTTCTTGCCTCCTTTTTAATAAGGAAAAAACAAGGAAAGAACTCTCTCAGATGGGCACAGAGGACAGTTTTTATGTTCCAGGATGTGGGGTGACCTTTAAGACCTCGGCTGTGGGTGGTCTGTCGGCCCCTGAGCTGCACAGGCCGATGATCACTGAGCTCTTGAATGACTTTCCTCCTGTCCTCTGTGAGAGTGCCGCCACTGACCCCGCAGCTCGGAGGAGATGTGTCTGATGAATCCCTGAGATGCGCTCTCTCTCTCTCTCTCTCTCTCTCTCTCTCTCTCTCTCTCTCTCTGATAGGGTTTTTTGAGCCCAAGCTGGCCTCAAACTCACTGTGTCAGCTAGCCTGGCCTTGAACTTCTGATGCCCCTGCCTCTACCTCTGGAATTCTGGGATTACAGACAAGCATCATCACACTCAGTTTATGGGGTGCTGGGGATTGGAACCTAGGACTTTATGCATCCTAAGCAAGCACTCTACCAGCTGAGCCACTTCCTCAGACTGGTTTTGGTGTTTTCTTTTGAGACTGAGTGTCCAGTGCAGGCTGACTTGCCCGGCCCAAAGCATGCATTGCTACTTCCAGTATATTACTACGGGTGGGCTGTGGGTATTTACTTTCTTTCTCTATAAGTTATTTATCTAATGATTTTCTTTTTCCTCAACAAAGTTTAATGGTTTCTGGAGACACTTTGTCAGGTGGGATTCGACACGGGGTTTCCTCTGTGTAGCCCTAACTGTCCTGGAACTCACTCTGTAGACCAGGCTGGCCTCGAACTGAGTCTACCTGCCTTTGTCTCCAGAGTGCTGGGATTACTTTCCTCCCTCCCTCCCTCCCTCCCTTCCATTCTTTTCTTTTCTTTTTAAAAAAGGATTTCTATTTTTTTTAATGTGTAGATTTTGCTCACATACATCTATGTACACCACCAATGCAACGCCAGGTGTCTGTGGAGACCACAAAAAGCACTAAATCCCCTGAAATTGGAGTTACAGACAATTGTGAGGCACCATGTGGATGGTAGGAATTAAATCCTTACCCTCTGGAAGAGCAGCCAGTGGTCTTAACCACTGAGCCATCTCTCCAGCCCTACCTTGTAAGTCTGTAAGATTGTATTTCACACAAAACTTTGCTTCTAGAGACCTCTCTCACAGAAAGGTTTGCATGAGGATTGGTAGGGTGGCTCAGTGGGCAAAGACGACTGACAGACCCAAGTTCATTCCTCAGGACTCATATGATTGGAAGGAGAGAACTGACTTCTGTAAGCTGTACTTGGACCACCATAGGGTGCTACAGTATATGCATATGTGGACAAACACACACACATTAAGTAGAATGAAAGTAAATGCTTGCATAGATGCTTAGATATATATGTATTAGAATGTTCATTAATATGGTTCAGGGAGGAAGAATAATGGTAGTATATGGGTAGAGAAATGATGATAGTTATAACATATAGTCACTAAAACCTGAAAACCATTTGTCTACTTGCACTGACAGGGAAATATCTGTAGTCTGTCCCTAAAAAAAAACAGTCACAGAGGGACGAAGAGGCTGGCTCAGTGGTAGAGCCCCTGCCTAGAATCCCCCAGTGAGGGACTGGGGTGTGGCTCAGTGGTAGAGCCCCTGCCTAGAATCCCCCAGTGAGGGGCTGGGGTGTGGCTCAGTGGTAGAACCCCTGCCTAGAATCCCCCAGTGAGGGCCTGGGGTGTGGCTCAGTGGTAGAGCCC
>PVIH01021419.1:0-29826 GCA_004025045.1 Sigmodon hispidus | reverse complement strand
AAAAAAAATGATATCTTAAAATTTGCAGGCAAATGGATGTACTTGGAGAATATCCTCCTGAGCGAGGTATTACAATCCCAGAAAGAGAACCATGGAACATACTCACTCATTAATGGACTTTAAAAAAAAGATGTCATTGTACACAAGAGCTCAAGGCTAGAACACAATTAAATGACACAGTGCCTCACTTCTGCATTGATAGCCTCTGACAGAGTTGTGGGTGAGGAAGGTCTCATTTTGTTTAAGAGGCTGGCCACAGGGAGTTTAATTATCCTCCAGTAACTAAATGAGCAGCATCAATGGGCTTTTTTTGTAAATGGGGAGATTGTAAGAGTGGGTATTAAACTGAGATCACTGATAACTGAGTTTGATGGGGTGCATGATGTAAAATCACCAAATAATAATAAAGAAAGTCCCTTGTGCTGTGCCATCCTCTGTAAAGTCCACATCATTATGTTTCTGTAGTAGCATAAATTTGGTTTGTACAAATGAGACTCAGAGCCAAATATTGGGGGAAGGCTGAAATATCAGAGAGAGGATACACTACAGTCAATTCTCACCAAAATGTCTTGAGACATTCTCAGTCACACTCCTGTCACTTCTGCCAGTGGCTTCTGTCAGACATTTCTGTTGCTGCCTGATTTCTATGAGCCCTTATATATCCTATCCAAAGCAGGTTAGGATTAAAGGCTTGTAGTCTTGAACTCACAGACACAGAAGAATATCTGACTCTGGAGTTATGGGATAAAGGATGTTGATCACCACTCTTGACTTTCCTTCTGCTGGGATTAAAGATATGTGTGATTAACTTAGAAGTTTATTCTTGTATTCAAGGATCAAGGATTTCCTGAGCTGTCTGTCTAGAATTTGACTGTGTGGCCTCTCTGATATCCCAGGATTTATTAAATATTTAACATATATTCACATGTTTCCTCCACATGACACTAGCTATGCTGCTGATTTATGTGTGTTGCATGTGTGTATATGCAGGGTCACATGCGAGTAGGTGCATGTACATGCACATCCATGAAGAGGCCATAGGTCATCCTTGGGTGATCTTTCTCAGGGCCTTGCCCACCTGCTTTTTGGTTCATGTTTTCTCACTGGGTCAGACTCTCACTGGACTAACTAGCCAACAGAATCCATCCATCTCCACCTTGCTAGTAAAGAGACAACAAGCATATGCAACCACTCCTGGCCTTTTAAAATTGTGATTCTGGAAGCTAATCTAGGTCCTCATATCTGCATGGCAAACACTTCATGATTTAGCTGTCACCCCACACTGCAGCACTGATTATTTCTGAGGTCTTCCAAACTTAAAACCAGATACTGCTTCTATTAGGTTTAATTAAACTTGGGACACATAAGATAATGCACTTCAAGATGAACATGTGAAAAAAAAAAGAAATATCTCTTTTGTCCTAGCAATTAGGAAAATCCAAATCAAAACACCTTTGAGATTTCATATTATTCCAGTAAGAATGGCCAAGACCAACAAAGGAAGTGGCAGAAAATACTAGATGGGATGTAAGAAACCAACAGGTGACAGATGGAACCTCATGAAAACAAAAGATCCTGCACAGCTAAAGAAACAGTCAACTGTGTGCAGAGGAAGTTCATATATATATATATATATATATATATATATATATATATATATATATATGCATATATATATATTAAGCATCTGAGAGGACTAATTTTCATAATATATAAAGAACTCAAAAACTATAGTCTCCTCCTAATGTAACCCAATGCTAACACATTCACTGTTGATGGTATTCCAAATGCTATGGAAATCAGTGTGGAGAAATTCCAAAAATCTAAAAATATTACTCTATTGCTTCTTGACTTGTGTTTAAAGGACTCAGTGTCCTAATCCACAGGTACTTACTCAGCCATGTTCACTGCTGCTCTATTGACAATACCTATGAAATGGAAACAAATGCCTAGAGAACTATGAATGGATAGAGGAAATGTAGCATGGATACACCATGTAATACTATTCAGTTGTAAAGAAAATGAAATCATGCACTTTGCAGAAAAATGGTTGAAAATAGAAAATGTCATATTGAGTGGGATGATCCATATACATAAAGAAAAATATTGCCTATTTCCTCTCATCTGAGTCTCCTAGCTTCTAACATTCAGATGTAGTATATATTTTAGGGTAACTGAAGAAAAAAGAAGAGATCATTTCTGGGGCTAGGGAGCAACAGGGAGAAAAATAGCAGAAAAATGTGATTGGACAAACGGAAAGAACAGGAAGTGGCCCAAACAGGGAAGGGAGATAAATACAGAATGGTAAATAACAGTAAGTGTGTTCATAATAACCATAAAGAATCATATCAACTACCTAAAATAACTATTACACAAGTTAGGCTGTGTGTTAACATGCATATACAGTTTAAATAAAAATTTATAGTCTGTGATGGTCCCTCTAAAAGCTAAAGGCAGCCTAGCAAAAACCCTTTCTCAGCCATGTTCATTGACAATACCTAGGAAATGAGAACAAATCCCTGGCAAACTATGAATGGATAGTGAAAATGTAGCATTGATACACTATGTAATATTATTCAGCTGTAAAGAAAATGATGTCATGCACTTTGCAGATAAATGGTTGAAAACCGAAAAGGTTATATTGAATAGGATAATCATATCCATCAAAAAAAATATTGCATTTCTCCTCTCATCTGAGTCTGCTAGCTTCCATCCTTCAGATTAGCATATATCCTAGGGTAACTGAAGAAAAAGGAAGAAGAGATCATTTCTGGGGCTAGGGAGCAATAGGGAGAAAAATAGAGAAAAGTGATTGGACAAGTGGAAAGAACAGGAAGTGGCTCAAACTGGGAAGGGAGATAAACAATGGTAAAATAAGAGTAAGGGTGTTCATAATAACCATAAAGAATCATATCAACTACCTAAAATAACAATGACACATGTTAAACTGTGTATGAACATGCACTTATACTGTAAATAAAATTTTATCACCTCTGATGGTCCCTCTGAAAGCTAAAGACCACTTAGTAAAAACCCTAACATCAAGCATGAGAAGGCCTTTTTTTAATTGTCCATCAGGTTCTCCAAGAGACTCCCAAAATTTTAGACTATGGTCATTGCCCTTGCTTGATCCCAAACTTTCCAAATGCTGAAGACATCATGCACTTCATAAAAAGGCTTGAGAGATCAACAGCTGTAACTTATTTGAATTCCTTCCCCTTAGAGACTAGCTTTCATGGAACCAGAAGTCACCATACAAGTGTCTAAAGCAGGAAGGCAAACACTAGTCCTTCCCAGCTATGACACCTGTGAACCACAAGAATGACCAACATTGCACAATAGTCTAAAGATGCAGTAGTGCTGTGAATAAGTTAGCAGTAAGCAATGGGCTTAAGAGCTGCTCAAAAAGAGGAAACTCATGCCCAATGCTGTAAACATAACCAACTGGCCATGTCATACATCTTGCAGGAGACCCTACAACCACCACTTCACCAACTACACCTAAACTTTTCTTTAGAGCCACAGGTAAGTGTAGTCTTCATTCCACATCAAGGAAACTTCTCTTTGTAAAAAATGATGCCATTACCAATAAAAAATGCATAGCTCAGTCCCAATGGGTATATACATATAATACAACTACTGCCCCCTAACTTAGAGATCACTGAGGAAGGGAGCACAGAAAAATTCTAAGAGCCAGAGGAATGGGGAGTTTGCTGTGAGATTGTGTCTCCTATAAATGTCAGGAGCTACATCACAAAGGCTCATTAATATCACTGTCTAAATATAACCTGATCGAGAACAACAAGGATACAAGCTAAGTCACAAGAAAAAAGACTATGAGGCCTGACCCTACACAAAATCTACAAACAATAAAGGATGTGAAGAGCAGAACTAGTCTTCCCTTCCTTTTTTAAGAAAAAGAGAGGTCATGAGGTTGAAAAAGAGCAAGCACCAGTATATGGGAGTTTGCAGAAAGAAACAAGAAAAGGAAAATGATTTTATTATATTATAATCTAAAAAAAACAAGAAATATTTTAAAACTAGTAAGTAAATATAAATAACAGTAAATGGAAGATAAATAATTGAAAAACATTCTATGTCTAATAGTGTCATAGTGGAGAGGCAGAAAGAACAAACACAGGTGATACAGAGCCAGGATTAAGATGAGATCACTCTTGATCTTTTAATAACAGTAGGAAGACCAGCTTTTACCTCTTCTATGGTACCCCAATGACCTAATTACCTTCTAATTATCTTCTTTTACAGGCTTTCCCACATTCCATCCTTGAGGACCAAACCTCCTTCTAATCCATAAGGACACAAAAAACTGCATGCAGTCATAGCACTCATTGTGTTTTCAATTAAGATAATTTTGCCACACACTTTCTCCTTCCCTTGATATAGGTGTCCCTACCCATAACCTTCCAGTGTCTAATTTTTTACTCCTGGAGTAGAGGTAGTCAAAACCCTCTACCAAGTGTATCCATATCCATTAATCCTCTCTTCAGCCTTTTCGAATACTACTTATTATTTTCTGGGAAACTGTGTCAAAAACTGTGGTAAACATCATGACCAAAGGCACTTTAAGGGAGTTTATGTTGAAATTTGTGGTCTAAACCATGTGGCAAGGCCAACTCAGGCCATGTCCGAGAATTCCTGGAAGTCCTTCCCTGCTCCCCCTAAGTGGCCCATTGTTCACTAATCTTTGTTGAATAAAAAGACAACTCATTCTACCCTCATCCTTCTCTAACATAGAAATCTCAACATTCAAGAAACATCTTTGAGCCTTTCCTTTCTTATAAGCTAACTGGCTCTTTCTGCCGATGTATTTATCCCCTGTGGCTATACCTATTCTAAGCTTCTGTTCTCTGATTTTATCTGGGCAATTTTCCAACATATGTATAAAAGATCCTGTCCCTAGTTTGCTATGCTGAAAAATTCTTGATCATGTGCTAGATCATCTGCATATCCATGGTCTTCCTTCTCCTTGAGAGGAGGGAGGCATGGTTTTTTTTATCATATCTTTGACTTCTGTTATTTACATTACTTATTCTGCAAGTACTCAATGGTCATAAAATGAAACTTCTTCCCATGTTTAATCACATATGTGAAACTTTGCCACAACACTATGTAGGTTTTCCAACTATACTGGAATCTCATGCAGTGTCTTTGAAGCTGGTCATCAGAGAGAGGGATTTTTCTGGTGTAGGAGACACATAAGGGAGAATAGACATCTGGTTCAGAGCTGATGTTTTTCTATCTCAGAGTTACAATGTGAAAATAGTCTTTCTAAGAGACACAAGCCCTGTTTAGCAGCACATTTGTTGATGGCCTAGATACCAAGGAATGGGTGCTCAAAGAATTGACACTCACTGGGGTTCACATATCAGTTGGAATGACCCCAGGAATTCCTCTGTAGTAGGATTACATGAACATCAGTGCTGGACAAGGCACCTCCAACAGCAGGAATACACACCAGCCCTGTAAACTTCAAAACAGACCAGTCACTTCTGATATATGACCCTCATTCTGTAATAAAGCCTTTCAAGCTGAGCAGCCCCTTGTCCATCACATAAGCTCTTTGCTATAGCATGTCTTTGACAAACTAGCAGCAGCTAACCCCTAGGGCAGAATTCTTTTTGCTAAGATGTAGCAGAAGCAAACTTGTAGTGTGTGAAGATGAGGTTTTGATATCATATGAAAGGCACTCATCAGCCTAATGGGACTGTGGGTTTTGGGAGTCTCATCTCTTTCTCTCTACCTGAGCTCCACATTCTTCCCTCAATATCTTTACTCTAGAACACATAAATGTTCTCACACTGGCTCTTTAAAAGGTCTTACAGAAGCTGTGAAATTTGCTTTGCAAAATAGTAATATAGTGGTTTATTGTTTGTTTGTATGCATATATCAGAGAAAGTGATGGAGAAAGAGAGATACAGAGAGAAAGAGAGAGAGAGAGAGAGAGAGAGAGAGAGAGAGAAGAGAGATTACATGACATAGCTTGTTCTGTCAAGTGATCACTAGAAGCTGACAAGGTGTCTTCAGAGATGAGCTTTTCTTCCCAAAGTGGGAGAAATGTTTGAGGCTGGGACTTGTCACATTCCTGGGGAAACATCCCTCAAATGGAGTCTAGACAATTCCATTGAACAGCTGGTGACAGACAGTGAACATTTCCACACTAGATGCCATCAACCATGGCTTCTTCACAATGTTGGAGATTCTCTTGAAGTAACCGAATTTTATTCATTTTTTCTCCTGGGACAAGGTTTTTCTGTGTAACCGCCCTGGCTGTCCTGGAACCCTTCTAGGATCAGGCTGGCCTTGAACTCAAAGAAATCCACCTGCCTCTGTATCCATAATGCTGGGATTAAAATTGTCCACCACCACGGCCAACTCATGAATTTTATTTCTATTGCTAGTTTTTACTTTGATTTTAAGTGGTTTGAATTAGGAACTTGAGAAGAGGAAAGGATCACTTTCTGTAGTGTTGAAAACACCAACACTGTGGTGTCTATCCAGAGGCCTCTTTGTAGACTCAACATCTCAGCAAGGAAAGGTCTGGCATCCATGTTCTGGTGGGTCTGAGTGAAGAATCCTATGTGAGAACACTAGGTAATGGGGCCCATGCTTCAGATGTTGAAGTTAGCATAATTCAAAGGTTTACTGTCATCAAATTTGCTTCACCCTGACAAGGTTCAGGAGGTTAGATCATGATTCCCTGTGTTCCTGCTAGAGAGCCGTGGCTGAGAGACATAAAAGGCAGGAAAGTGACATAGGCACTGAATAGAGGGGATGAGACAGGAATGCAACTCGTCTAGCCATACAAGCTGAAAATCCCACCTTAGACAAGTAGGTTCCCCTGTCAGAAAACATCATTAATAATAAATACAGAAGTCTTGGAAATGCCAGCTCCAGGAAAAAGATCTGAAATGTCCATGAATGGTTTGCTTTCTTTGTTTTCTAATATTTTTATGTTTTCGCATGCAAAGTTCTGTCATCTTTATAGGTATGTGTTACTATGCTTCATTCTCACTTTCTCCCTCTTCCATCCTCTGCTGTGCCTCCACCCTGAAGCACATTCCCTCCCTGCTAGTCTCCTCTCTGCTCTCCTGTTGCATACATCCCTTTCTATTTCCCACCTTCCCTATGATCTCTTCCTTTCCAGGCCTGCAGAGAGAAGGCATTTAGTCAGTAAAGGGCCTGCCTTGCCAGCAGAAGAACCTGAGTTCCAACACAAAGCCCACATAAAAATGTTGGGCACAGTGGTACACACTTACAGTCCCAGTGCTGGGGAGACAGAGTCAAGCATATCCTTGAACCTCTCTGACCAGTCAGCCTAGCCCATATGATGAGCTCCAGGCCAACAAGAAATCCTGCCTCTCAAGAATGAAGATAGATGTCGTTCTCCTAGTTTCTGTGATGTCCTGACATGCAGAGTTGATGATGCTAGGCCAATGTTTCTGCCTTTGAGGATGAGTTGGTATTTTCCCTGCAGTTTTTAATGCTTTTTCTTTTCACTTTTGACATCTTCACTATAGTACATCATGAGAGCATTCTCCCTGGTCACATCTGTTTGAGGTACCAGATGCCTCCTTGTGTCTGAAGGCCTAGGTTGGACACTGTCTCTGCAGTATCTGACTGAAGTGTGAGTGTGTGTTCTCTGTCTCAGTTCCTTCTCTTTTGGGACTCTCACATTTGATTGGGACTCTGTCCAGGAGTCTTAGATGCCATAGTCATGCTCAGCCCCTTTTCCTTCATATTGAAGTCTAATCACAGCATTCTTTCCCCCTTCCCTTCCACCCTCATGAATCTTCTGTTTTAGTGAAGTCCATGTTTTACTGCGGGGTTTTTGTGTCTTTTTATGTGATTCAGAGTTTGTCATTTCCAGCATTTCTATCTCTTTTTCAAATCTGAATTCCCTCGTTGACTTTTTCTGCCACCGTGCTGACTTTTTCGTCCATTTTATTGCTGATTTTCTTATTCACTCTCCTGACATTTCCCTCTGTGCTGCTGACTTTTGTCTCTAGGGGCTGAATTGATTATTACAGATGTTTATAACTTCTTTTAGGTCAGCCACCATTTTTGCCATAAAACTTCAAAATCTTCATCAGACATATTACCTATTTCAGTGCTTGAGAAGCCATGGTGATTTTTGGAGTCATCTTGCCCTGCTTTTCCATGTTCCTTGACTTTATGGGTTGCAATTTGTACATCTCTCAGTTGGGACATCTCTTCAGGAACTGGAGTGTGGTAGGGATCTTCTTATTGAGAATCTTAGCCTTGGTGGCACAGGCCCTAGAATCACTCAGCAAGGAAGAAGCAGCCTACTGTGACAGATAACATCACACCATTCACAATTCGGCAGCACAATTGAGCTCTTAGACCCCACTAATCCTTCACCAGCCATCATAGGACTAAAAACACCCAAACTGTTGTAGAGTGTGCTATGAAACTACAAATAACTTAAGGTAAGCTTGGAAACAGCAAATGAATGAGCTAACAAAGAATAGAAGTAGGATTGTTTGAAGAGGCCTGGTCCCCATGGACTCCTACCTTTGAATGCTTTGCCTGTAGAAAATGGCACTATTAGGAGGTGTGGCCTTGTAGGAGAAAGTGTGTTACTGTGGGGGTGGGCTCTGTGGTCTGGTATATGCACAAGCCACACCCAATGTAGTAGACAGTTTAATTGCTGTGTGCTGATGAAGACGTAGAACGCTTGCTCCTTCTCCAGCACCATGTCTGCCTGCACCTTGCCATGCTTCTCACCATGTTGATAACGGACTAAACCTCTGAACTGTAAACCAGCACCAATTAAATGTTTTCCTTTATAAGAGTTGCTGTGTTCATGGTGTCTCTTCACAGCAGTAGAAACCCTGACTAGGATAACAAGCAATAACTAGGGAGGGAGAGGTTAGGTTTGATAGAAGAGACGAAAACAAAGAAGGGGCAGAGAAGGACATTACAGAGTAAAAAGAGCAAGAGATTAAGATTGTTAAAGGAAAAAAAAAGAAAAAAAAATGTTTCCCAGTATTGTAAAAGTTCAAAAATTTAGAGAAATGTAAAGGGCATGGGGAACGTAAGCATATTGTAAAATTCCAGTAGCAAAGAACCAGGTTGAGGTCCTGGTCTAGCTGAAGAGAAAAAAGAGAGTACATGAGCCAAAAGACCAGGATCATGGGGAGGAGACCCACAGAGATGGCTGACTGGAGCTATTGGGAGCTCACAGATGCAGAAACAACTGCTGAGGAACCTGCAGGGAAAGGAACTAAACCCTCCAAAGTTGAATGACTGTTGAATGGCATGGGCAGTTTGTGGAGCCTCTCACAGCAGGACAAGAATATATTCTTAGTGCACGAACTGACATCTTAGAGCACATTCCCTACAGAGGAAACACCTAACCCAGCCTTAATGCTGGGATGAGGGACTTGGACCTACCTCAACTGGATATGCCTGAGTTATCTGACCAACCTTGGGACTCCTTGTGCTCCTTGGGGAATGGATGGGAGATGAGGTGTGGAGAGTCTGAGGGGGAACTGGGAGGGACTGAGAGGAGGAAAGGGGATACAAACAGTAGTATATATGGGGAAAAAACTTTTTAAATAATAATAATAATAATATAAAATACAGTAAGTTAAAGAAAAATACTGCTGAGTGTGAAGGGTGGGAAAGGAGTAAACACACAGGAAAAACAACATGTCCTCCAAAGGCTAGTGTGTCCTAGGCTTGGGGTCAGGGTGGTACTGTGAGAGGCAGTAGAAATGTTAAGTAGGCCTATTTAGGTCACAGGGTTATGCCTCAACAATACCCACCTTCAATTTTGCTTCACTACATGCTTCCTCCTTGATGACTGCTCCCCAAACAAGTGTTCATTTGTGAGCTGGAACACTCAAAGCTGTGAGCTAAAATAAACTTCTCTTTCTAAGCAAACTCTCCCAGGCATCTGACAGGATGGCACTGTTGCCTTCCATCTGACAGGGTGGCGCTATTAACTTCTATCATTGCCAAAGATCTTTATAGGCCCACTCTGTACTCACATCTATCCTGTCCTCTGGAGACACCTTCCTAGCCTTTTCTCCATCTCTGAGAACATTGTTCATGAACCCTCACAAAACCTACTTAGGCAGGCTGCTCTCCTTAAGCCTAATGTCTCTAAGATCAATTCAAGCTGTTGCAGATGTAGATGGCTCATTCTTTTTATTATTCAGTAAAATTACCTTTGTGAATATTCCAGAATTTATTAAACCTCTTACTCTTTGAAGAACATTTAGGTTGATTGTACTTTTTTTTAGTATTATAAATAAAACTGCTATGGGTTTCCATATGCAAGATTCTATATAAAGCATGCTTAGTTTTTAAAAACAGCTGTCAAACCCATTTCCAGAGTGAGTATACTATATTTACATTTCTCTTACCTTATGTCAACTCCAGTTAAGATGAACCAAGGTTAGAACTTGCCATGATTTGCATCTTCAATGCCTAGCGCACACACACTACACACGTGACACACACACATACACACACCACACATAACAAGCACATATTCACACATACAACACACATACACACATACTCACAAATATATGCACACACACCATACACACTCACAAACATACATACAGCCAACACACAGCACACATACACATGCATAAATACACAACGCAAACATATACATAAATACAGTTACCACACACAATAAACACACACCACACATACACACACTCACACATACATACACGTACCATACACTCACAAACAAATACACAAAGCCTACACACAGCACACATATATATGCATAAATACATAGCGCAAACATACATACACACAACACACACATAAACTAAGTTTACTCTCTTCATTCCCACATTTTCATTTTGGTTACTGTCCTAATCATGGGTCTCTGGCAATATGCTCATAGGAGTAGACTATCTAGAAGATGGTCTTATGCCTACACTTGCAGGCCCAAACTGATCTGCAAGTTCTCCCAGGAGCAGCTGGAACCTCACTTACAAAGCCAAACTGTAGCATGTAGTAACCTTTTGGCCTCCACAAAAAGACTTGTCTCCTATGCCGAAGGTTTCTTTTAACTTAACATTTCAACCTGTTATGGGCCGGGGATAACAGGTGTCGTTTCTCTATATTACTACTTCAAGCTGACACTGGAGCAGTGTTGTTAGGGTCCAAAAAGTAGAAAAGCTAGTAAAGGAACTGGCCTTCAGGGCTTCTGTCAGGGGCACGTGGTTGTCTGACCCAGTTGCAGAGACAGGAAACAACCCACATCAGTAGGACTGGTCCACACACACTTCCAACAAATCCAGAGCTCCTATTCAAGTGGAAATCTGTTGAGAAACATTAAAACTAAGAACAAAGGTTAGAATTTAAATTTTGGGCCCAGTCTTAGTAATTTGGGAGTGGCAGGAGTTCCTAAACCAGAAGAGAAAAGTATCATCCTTAGGAACAAACAAGTGGGAAAAATTTAGGCTGTACTTACCTGGAATCCTTTTGGCTTCTGTGAGGTGAATCCAAATTCTACGATTCTCTGAGGCACATATAAATTACAAAAAGACAAAAGAGTTTTAGTTATATCAGTATTACCAATCAGGCTTTATAAAATGAGCTTGAAAACTGGCTATTACCTTGCAGAAGCATCTGACTGTCTGATTCTACCAAGCTGACAAATTTGGTAGTTGCTCTCTGAACAACTTGACCATGTGTTTTTTGAGACAAGAGTTCGACTTAGGTGGCTTCAGACGGTGAAGATCCAAGCTTCAGCACAGAGGGAGAGGTGAGCAAGTTCCAGCCCCTGGCATTCCAGGGACCACATCCCCGAGGCAAAAGGCACATTTCCAAATTTGACCACACAGGCCTATCCTGGAGCAGAGATGAGAGAAGCCTTCCCCAGCAATCCCAGGGGACACATCACAGATACCCAGGGCCCCAACTTCAAGGCAGACTGCCTCATCACAAAGGGACGGATCCCATGGAACTTTCTCTAAAATTGACCGCATACTTGGTATAAAGGCAAATATCAATAGATACAAAAAAATGGGAATAACTCCTTGTATCATATCAGACCACCACAACCTAAAGTTAGAATTCAACAGCAACAAAATTCACAGAAAGATTACAAACTCATGGAAACTGAACAGCTCTATATTGAACCACCTCTGGGTCTGGGAAGAAGTGAAGAAAGAAATCAAAGACTTTCTAGAAATTAATGAAAATGAATCCACAACATACCCAAAATATGGGATACAATGATAGCAGTGTTAAGAGGGAAATTCATAGCACTAGGTGTCTATATAAGAACAAACAACCAGGAAATTTAGAGAATTATTTATACTCATAAAATCTATACTAAAATGGGAAAAAAACCAAAATAGACAGCTCTCTGAACAAGTACCAATTACCAAAATTAAATCAACAACAGATTAAAGACCTAAACAGCCCTATGACACCAAGGGAAATTGAAGCTGTTATTAAAAGTCTCTCAAATGGGTGTATACATGAAAGATGCACATTCACACTCCTAAGGAATTAACTCAACAATGTCCATAGCAGCATTATTCATAATAGCAAAAACCTGGAAGCAACCTAGATGCCCCTCAACTGAGGAATGAATTAACAAACTGTGGTATATCTACACGATAGAGTACTACTCAGCAGTAAGAAAAAATGATATCCCAAAATTTGCAGGAAAATGGATGGATTTGAAGAATATTCTCCTGAGCGAGGTATCTCAAACCCAGAAAGATAAACAGGAGACGTATTCACTCATTAGTGGACTCTAAACAAAAAATAGCAAAAATCAAAGCATGTTCAAGCTGCAAATCACAAAAATCACAACCTCAGAATAACTTTGAATCTGAAACACCTGGGAGTGTCACCTTGGATCCCACTTCATCTAGAGGAACACCTGACTCAGTCTTGATGTTGGGGTGAGGAAACTGGATCTGCCAGGAGTGGATGCCGAACTGAGCAATATTAGGAACTTGGGACTTCCTGCCCATGCTGGGGAGGAGATGGGGAGATGTGGAGAAGAGATTGACTTGAGGGGGTAGGAGGGGGAAGAAACCTCAAATAAGGATATGAACGGGTTGAAAATGTGACTTTATTCATAATAAAAAAGAGGAGAAAAAAAAGAAGAAAAGAACCTAAAAACAACGTTGCCCCTCAACTGAAGAAAGGATTAACAAGCTGTGATACTACACTCCATCTACACAATGGAGTACTACTCAGCAGAAAGAAACAATGATATTCTATAATTTGCAGGCAAATGAATAGATATGGAAAATATTCTCATGAACAAGGTTTCATAATCCCCGAAAGATAAGCAGGGAATGTATTCACTCATTAGTGGACTTTAAACAAAAAGCAAAGCATGTCCAAGCTGCAAACCACAAACACCAAACAGCTTGGGATCTGAAGCACCTTGAACTGTCACTTTGGAGCTCATTCCATCCAGAGGAACACTTGATCCAGTCCATTTGGGGATGAGGAAAGTGGATTTGCCTGGAGTGGTGCTGAACTAAGGCACCTTGGAACCTTGGGACCTACTGTCCTTGCTGGAGAGGAGATAAGGAGATGAGGAGAAGAGTGGCTTCTGGGGGTGGGAGGGAAAGTACATTTGAATAAGGGGATATATGGATAAAAAAATGAGACATTATAAATAATAAAAAATGAGAAAAAAAGGAGACATCAAAAAAAGTCTCTCAAATAAGAAAAAGCCCCAATCCACATGGTTTTACTGAAGAATTCTACCAGACATTCAAAGAAAATCTAATACCAATACTCAACAAACTGTTCCATATAGTGGAAACTGATGGAATACTGCCAAACTCTTTTTATAAGGCCACAATCAACCTTGTACCCAAGCCACTCAAAGATGCAACAAAGAAAGAGAATTATAGACCAATCTCCCTCATGAGCAATGATGCAAAAATACTCAACAATATCCTGGCAAACCGATTACAACAACACATTAAAAAAAAGTTGTCTATCACGATCAAGTAGACTGTATCCCAGAAATGCAGGGATGGTTCAACAAACAAAAAAACTACAAATGTCATCCATCATCTAAAAAATTAAAGGTAAAAAAGTACATGACATGTCCTTCCATACTGGAAAAAACCTTTGCCAGAGTCTGACACTCCTTTATGATAATAGTCCCAGAGAGATCAGGAATACAGGGAAAATTCCTAAGTATAATAAAGGCAATTTACAAGAAGCCAACAGCCAACATCAAACTAAATGCAGAGAAATTCAAAGCAATCCCACTAAAAACAAGGGCTAGACAATGCTGTCCCTCTCTGCTTATCTATTTAACATAGTTATCAAAGTTTTAGCCAAAGCAAAAAGAGAATGAAAGGAGAATAAGGGGATACAAATTGGAAAAGATGAAGTAAAACTATCTCTATTTGCAGATGATATGATTGTATACCTAAGTGGTTCACAAAATTCTATCAGGGAACTTCTACAGTTGATGAACTCCTTCAGCAATGTAGCAGGATACAAGATTAATGTGAAAAAAATAAGATGCTCTCCTATACTCAAAAGACAAAGAGGCTGAAAAAGAAATAAGTGAATCATCACTCTTTGAATAGCTGCATATAGCATTAAATACCTTGGTGTAACTGTAACAAAAGAATTAACAGATGTGTTTGACAAAAACTTTAAATTACTGAAGAAATTGAAAAGGATAGCAAAGACCTCTCATGCTCCCAGATAGGTAGGATCAACATAGTAAAAATGGCAATCTCACCAAAAGCAATCTACAGATTCAGGGCAGTTCCCATCAAAATCCCAGCACAATTTTTAGAGACCTTGAAAGAATAATACTAAAATTTGTTAGGAATAACAGGAAAACCAGGATTGCCAAAACAATTTTGCTCAACAAAAGAACCTAAGGAGGCATCACCATCCCCAACTTCAAGTTATACTATAGACCTACAGAATTAAAAACAGCCTGGTATTGACATAAAAACGGACTTGTGGATCAAGAGAAATGAATTGAAGACCTAGATATCAACTCACACACCTATGAATACCTGATTTTCGACTAAGAGTTCAAAAATACTGTATGGAGAAAGGATAGTACCTTCAACAAATTGTGTGGCATACCTGAATGGCAGTATGTTCAAAAATGCAAATACATCTATTCCTATCAGTCTGCAAAATACTCAAATCAAAGTGGATCAAAGGCCTCAACATAAAACCCTCAACACTGAACTTTACAGCAAAGAAAGTGGGAAATACCCTCAAGGTGACCACTTCCTAAATACAACAACAGTAGCACAGACACTAAGAACAACAACCAATTAGTGGGATCTCCTGAAAGTGAAGTTTCTGTAAGGCAAAGGACACAGTCATTAAAACAAAATGACAGCCTATAAAATGTGATGTTTACCAACCCTACAAGAGACAGAGGACTGACCTCTAAAATATATCAAGAAGTATAGAAACTAGATCCCAAAACTTAGAATAACCCAATCAAAAAATGGGGTTCAGAAAAAAAGGTAATTCTCAGCAGAAGAATAACAAATGGTGAAAGACACTTGAAAAAATCCTCAACATCTTTAGCCGTCAGAGAAATGCAAATCAAAACAACTTTGAGATACCAGCATACAACTTTCAGAATCACTAAGATCAAAAACACATATGACAGCTTATGCTGGAGAGAATGCCAAGCAAGGCGAACACTCCTCCATTGTTGGTGGGAGTGTCAACTTGGTCAGCCACTCTGGAATGCAGTATGGGGGTTTCTCAGAAAACTGGGAATCACTCTCCCCAATATCTAACAATACAATTTGGCATATACCCTAAAGACATACATTTATACCCCAAAATCATTAGCCCAACTATGTTCATAGAAGCAATATTCATAACATCAAGAACCTGGAAACAACCTAGATGCCCCTTAAATGACGAATGGACTAACAAACTGTGGTACATCTACACAATGAAGTACGAATAAGCAGTAAGAAAAAATGATATCCTAAAATTTGCAGGCAAATGGATGGATTTGGAGAATATCGCCCTGAGCGAGGTCTCACAAATGGAGAAAAATAAGCAGGGTATGTATTCACTTATTACTAGATTTTAAGCAAAAACATTCTTTTTTCATTGAAAGATGATGGGTGAATAAAGTGATTTAAAACACACACATACACAACACAAAACTAAACCAAACAAAATTTCTGGTTTGTCTGTAGAATAGTTGCTTAGCAGAAATTTGTGGTGCCCATAGTACATTCATGGGCATTAGCTGTGACCTACTGTGCTTTCTTTATCTGTAGATGAGCCCAACATGCCTTGAGAAGCTTTAGATTATTATTTTTTTATGCTTTATGTGTATTAGAGAAAAGTTTCATTACTGTATGGGTTTTATTGTTATCTATTCTGAATGTTTTGCTTTTTTATATAATGATTGATATTTTAAAGAACAATAAAGAAACTAAGCACACAAAAAAAATCAAAAAAAAAACATAAAAAAACAAGTGTACCATGTTCCATTACCAGTAAGCAGCAAAATTTGGGTACTTTGGGCATGTGGTTAGAGTTGAGAATAAAACATGACTTAAGAAAGGTGCTGAGGTGTGGCATGTGTCAGGGTGTCCATAAATCGATGCCTAGTAGAGAGGCCATTGTGTAAAGCTGGGAAACTGAAGCCTCCATTTCTTGAATAATAAAGTGTTAGAGATGCCAGAGTAGTGCAATACCTATAGAGGAGGGCTGCTAATGAGGGGTGAAACCAGAAGAAGAAAAAAGAAATATGTTGCATTCAACAAAGCTGAACAGGTGGAGAATTGAAGAGACATTTGAAAGCAGACATAGAATGACAATGTTTACTGTTGGCCTGGCTGATTTCTCAATTTTTCTTTTAACCAGTATGACCTCACTATACTCCCTTCCCTACATTTGGAATATCAATGTATGACATGTGCCGTCATATATTGGAAGTTTGTGGTCTCTTTTTAAATTTTGATTTTACAGGGGATTAAATTTAAGATACTGTATGAAGTTCAGAAAATAAAATTTGGACTTTAAAACACTGTGAGACTCTGATAAATAGACTATGAGTACTTTTAAAGTTGAAGTAAATGCATTTTGCATTATGGTTTTTTTAAAGCTTATGGGGCCAGGGAGTGGAATGTAATAATTTGAATGTATTTGGTCCCTGCAATTTCATAGGGAGTGTCACTATTAAAAGGGGTGGCATAGCTGGAGAAGTGATGAACTCACCAAAAGAATTGTGCCATTTTAGGAGGCAGCTTTAAACTTTCTTATGCTCAGGGTACCAATGAGTGTCTCAGATGACTTCCTGTTGCCTGCGAGATGTAGGACTTTCAGCTAATCCTCTAGCACCATGTATGTCATAATGACTCCATGATCCCTGCTATTATGATACTGGATGTGACCTCTAAAATTGTAAGCCAGCCCCCTTAACTGTTTTTCTTATATGAATGGTTGTAATCATGGTGTCTCTTTAGAGTAATAGAACCCCTAACTAAGGTCACAATGTATGAAGATGAAATCTACTGTGCCATGGAAATACTAGAATGTTGAAGATGCCAGGAATGTGGGATGCATGTAAGGACTCCCACAGTTAAAAAGTGGAATAAGCATGGGATTGATGCCAGGTGGACTGAAGGAGTTGAGGCTGTAAGGGGTCTGACTAGGTTCTTAGAAATTCATATTTTTGATCATATTCCCTAGTTGCAAGATGTGGAGTTACATCCTTTCATATTTTACCAATTATGTTTGATCTTACTCTTTTTAAGATTTTCTTTACCTTTACCTAAAATTTCCTTTTAGAATGTTTGTTTTTAATAGGTAGCAGAATGACTAACTATTTATTTGGATTTTACAAAACATTAAAGCTTTGATACTAGAAAGAGACTTTGAACTACAGGTGTTTGCACAATATAGAAATTGTTAATCATATGAAGTTTCTCCAAGTTTTATCAAGTGCAAGTCACTATATGAGAAATCCATGTGTCTTATGTATAGAATATTCTAGTTTATTTGTGAACTATCTCCCAGAAGACAATCCAATAAATTCTTTTATCTAACAACAACAAAATGTAACTAGTTATAACTAGCCTAGCCATCAATATTGCAGAGATCTGAGAAGGATAAATTATACCTAAATGCTGACTGAGCAGCTTTGGAATCTACTAAAAACAACAGAGACCAGTCCATACTCAGTTAGCCATACCCAGGTCTTCACCTAGTTGGAGGCAGAAGTATCCAAACAGCATCAGTCTTCAGCTGCCAGGCCTTTAAGGTGGGAATTTTCCCCCACAGTACAGGGACATGTGGGAGAAGACTGACCTTACTTTGTCTAGGCAAAAGAGTTCAATCAATTCTCCAATGTCCTGCAAATCTAGGCCTGGTTCCTGGCGGTAGGCAGGCAATGTGTTATGGCATCTTGCCTAAGTCAGCACTGCTACAATCCAAACAGAGATCTCCTGGTGTCTCATCATCTTCTTTGGAGACCTTGGGTCACCGTGAGGATCTGGAACTCTCTGTCTGATAAAATGCCTTTAAGTAAACATTTTTAAATGCCATATTCTGCAGTTCTCTGAAATATGAGGGTTGCCCGGGTATATCTGAATAGAAAAACTTTGTTTCTATTTACTTGTAAGCTCAACCCTGAAAGCTTATACAAGGGACTAAATAAAACTCATCCCTGTATTTAATTACAGTACTTATTGTGGTGACAATTAAGAAACTGATTATTTATAAGAATGACTGACTACTTGTATTTCCTAATAGCTTTTTATGTGTTAGTAGCTTTGATAAGACTGGAGCATTACAATTTATTTTTGTCATGTTTAGTCCTACAACCTATGTTATTGAATTGAAACTTTTCTTAGTATCAAAAGAAAAAACTTTAATATGATTCAGTTTATCTAAATCCTTAAGCTTAACAAAGTTAGCTAAGACAAGGAGTCTAGAAATACATCCCTGAGCCTGGATAGACTTTGAGTAGGGAGAGATATTAACTAACCTGCTGGTTTTCAGCTTTCCCAGTGGTTTGACCTTTTAATATACTTCTCTAGAGTAATGAGTCCCTCCATTAAAATTTTTTAACCTCAGAAGGTTGGAAACTCAAGGCTGTGGATATATGTTAAATATTTAATAAATCCTAGGATATCAGAGAGACTACATAGTCAAATTCTAAGTAGACTGGTCAGGAAATCCTTGATCCTAGTATAAAAGAATAAACATCTGAGGCAATCACATACACCTTTAATCCCAGGTCCTCCTGGGAGGGAAAGCTGAATGGTGATCAACATCCTTTATCCATAACTCCAGAGACAGAACTTCTTCTGTTTCTTTCAGTACAAAGATACACACCTTTAATCCTAATCTGGATGAGATAGATAGGGTATATAAAGGCTCCTAGAAACCAGGCAGAAGAATAAGTGACTGCCAGAAGCAACAGGCAGAAGAGACCACGAGTGAGGCTAAGAATGTTGCAAAACAGTTTGGTGAGAAATGACTCTGGTGCTTTCACTCTCTGATATTTCTGCCTTCCCCTAACATCTGGTTCAGAGTCTTCATTACTTAAAACTCAAAATCTTGCTACTACATTTGGCACTCAACTTCTACGCATGAATTCCCCTCCTGCAAAAAAGCCTCTTACTGGCCAACAACATGTGACCTGAGGAGTAATTATTGGCTGGTTAGGCTGCTGAGTAAACCTCCAGCTTTAGGCAGACCCGGCCATGTGTGCTTCCATTTCTTTTGTCTGGGTAAGTTTTTTCAAACAGTGGCCTCTATCTCCTGGTGGGTTGCAGGTTCTTTCTCTTTCTGAACACCTCCTTGGGCTGCTATCATACTAGGTAGCTGCCCTACTTCACAACCATTTGAATCAGCTCTGACAACTAAATTGGTGAGTACAACAAATTTTTTTAAAAGGGGGGGAATTTGTTTAAGGCAATGATGGGTGCTTGGTATTTCTGTGATCTTTCTCTAGACAATTTAATATTAGAACCAGGAAAGGAAAAGATAAATAAAGTAGATGGAATTATCCTCATAATGTATATTATGTATATAATATATATAATGTGTTTGTTATTTGACTTCTGTTTTATCATTGAAGAAGTTAATTAAGGTGAATGCTTTAAAAAGAAGTCTTTAAAAAGTCTATTAAAAAGGGGCTCAAAGATATTCAAACACACACAGAGGAATATTCAAAAGGACCTCAGCAATATCATCTAAAACTACAGAAAAACAGCCTAAATTTATCAGACAGCCAAGACTAATATACACAGTAACCATTAAAAAATCAAAAGAGGATAGAGATATGAGAAAAGTTAATTGGGTTCCAGCACATATGCGAGAACTAAAAAGGGTTAAAGATGTGATTGTGACATATGGGATGCATTCACCATAGCTAAATCAAATGTTGAATTCCTAATCTTCTTCCAGTCTGATCACCCCTAAGGACTGCTTAAATAAGGTTACTGCTGTTTTGAAAGCAGGGCCACTTTTACAGTAGAAAACCTGGTAGAAAGAGGAGGCTAAAATAATAGAATAAGGAAGCAGATACAGGGGGATAGAAGCCTCCCAAGACCAACTTCTTGGAGAAGGAGAACATTCTGCTATTGAAAGGCAATCCCTTTCAATACAAAGAAAACACACTCTTGATTTATGCCACATGGCACCACTAAATGCTTGGAATCAGATAAAAGGAGCAGGAAATAAAACTGAATCATTCACAAAAAATAGTTCAAAGCCCAAAGGAAATTTTTACAGACTTTCTGCAGAGATTACCTACAGTAGTAAATAGGATTGTACTGGATTCAGAAGCGAGACATATAATAATCAAGTCCCTGGCATTTGAGAATGCTAATAGACAATGCAAAAAAAACATAGGACCCTTAAAAGCAAGGTCAGCACCCTTAGAGGATTGGATTTGTGAAACAATTAATGCAGATTCTTATAAAGGTGGTGATAATTGGGCAGGAGAGGTCATTTCTAGCAGTATAAGAAAAAGGCAGAATATTAAATGTTGTAATTGTGGAAGGCAAGGTCATATACAAAGAGGTTGTAATAAGGTATTCTCAGAAACAGTGCCTTTTTAAGGAATAATCATAAGAGAACATACTTCCCTCCTGGAGTATGCAACAGATGTTTAAAAATGAATATCGCAGCCAAAAAGAGCCAGACAAGGTAATCTTCTGCCTTTGGGAAACTCCCAAAGCAGGTTCTGAAAAGCCCCCATATCCAATCCAGTACAATCTTACCCTGCTATTGTGGAGAATACACCTCCCCAGAACAATTAAAGAAATTAAAACCTATTTTTTAAAACCATACTACACTAAATAATAGCAAATTTATAGAAAGAGAATAAAAACTCAGCAAATATTGTAAAAAAATATGCTGGCAAATGTCTATTAATGAACAAAGGCTAAAATTAAAAGTACAAATAAATGATGTTATTTTTCAAAGTTTATTGGACACAGGGGTGGATATATCAATAATTTGACCAGAGTCACATCCAACTTGGCCCCTTCAGGATGTAAATGCTCGGTTTTTAAATAATGGGTCATTATCCCAAGTAAAACAAAGTGCAAAATGGCTTAAGTGTGTAGGACCAGAAGAACAGAGAGGAATATTAATGTCATATGTAGGTAACAATAAATTGCTATAAATTTATTGGGACAAGATTCATTACAACCCCAAATCATGCTAGTATACAAGGCTTACAGTTTTCTTACTCTCAAATAAAATATAATGAACAGAGAGTTTATTAGGATTAACAAACATACTCTTTAACCTAGACATGTCTTTCTAAACAATAGTCATACCCATACATACACAGTTCCAAATTACATACATACATACATACATACATACACACATACACACATACATACATAAAGATTTAAAGGTAGCTTACATTCACATATAGTGAAATCTAAGTCACATACATGTCCATATAATCATACATATGTCATAAACATTTTGCAGTAAATAATCATCAGCTATTTCTAAACTGAAGAAAAAACAAACAGAATTAACCAAATATGGATAAACTTTTTAAACTTATTTTACAGTTTCTTTTGAATTCAGTATCTGCAGGTATGAGAAACCACAGCAAACAAAATCCACATCACCTTTGGCCTTCCACAACAGTCTTTATACCTTCAGTCTCTCCCTCTGATTCCTTACTTCAGACTATTTTTTTCCTTTTCCTCTATTCACCCAATTTTTCTGGCTTCTCTATCATTTTCTGGACAACATAAAGACTTCTAATAAAGTCTTTCTTGTGGTTCTCTTCAGTAGTCTAGGAAATATTGTATGACTACAATATTTTAAACAAGAACAGATACATGTAAACACTGTAGCAGCACATGATCAACATAAAGCATTTGAAACTAGCAGTTGCTTCATTCTTTCTATTTTAACTAATCATAATTTTTAACCAACCCCTCTAAAAGATGACAAATATTTATAACCCATTGGATCTGAATGATCAAAGCAGCCCTGGCTACAATATTATAACACAGTCCCCATGTAGATTAGCAACCATAGGCAGTGACTCTCTGCCCTTGGAGTCAAAGTTGGTCAAATTTGGAGGTTAGCCCCCAGGTCATGCACACCCCACCATCCAGCAAGGGTGAGGAAGGCAAGAGGCATGGGGACAAAAGTTTGTTAACCCTAGCAAAGATGGCTGCCAGACATGTGGTTGACCAAAGACAGCAATAACCAAGCCATTCAGCTTACTAAAAATGCAATCAAAAATGGAATGTTATCTAATAATTTCTATCACTGTATCAGCATTATTCACCTCAAAAAAGCATTTGAATTCCTGCTAAGTTCTGTTTCCTGACCATAGGTGCAGAACACAGACTGCTATTGGGAACAGACATAGCAAAAATATTTAAATCATTTCGGTCTTGCTTTATGCTTTAAACAAAATTAGAAGCACATCAGAACAGCATATATAACTTTCTCGAGAAACAGATAAAACTTCCAACAAGACAAATAGAACTTTCCAACCAGAAACAAAACCAGATGAGCAGGTAACTTCTGTGTTACAAAATATGCATACATATGAGTCTAAACATTAAACATGCATACTGTGGCCACATTTTCCCATGAGGGGCTGCCATCTCCACTGGACCCAAACACTCTCGGTTGATGGCAGTCACCAGCTTGTCTCTCATCTCAGTCAATCTCCTGAGCCAAGACCTGCCTGGACATGCCAAGAAGGGCTGGATTTAGTACTGGAGCCAGGCACTTCCTGGATCACCCAAGCTATAGCAGAGGTTGAGAAGAAGCTATGCTGCTCTGGATGATGTCCCAGGAGGTACCACCAAGAGCAGGCAAATGGCCAACTGGGAAGCCACTCCTCCTCCTGGCACATTCAAGCAAAATTTCCTTTCTGCCTTACAAATGGAAGACTAGCAGAAACACACTTCAGACAAAACAGAAGGACTAGGGCCCATAACAGCCTGACAGAGTACCAGAGATGCTCTCAGGTGCCCAGGGTTCCAAAGACAATTAAAGTGACAATGCAACAGTTTCCAGGACAAAGCCAATGCAGTCTCTCTCCCTAAAGTGTGATACCCAAAGACATTCCCCTCCATTCCAGGACAGGGATTACTAAAAAGAAATAGCCACTCCATGATCAATTTCAAATACCTCCAGCAGTTTCCCCTCACTCAAAGTAGGGTTCAGAGACATCTCTCTACCATACAGGATCACTGCCATGGGTGAGTCCACCATAACAACCCTCACAGTTGCTACAAAACAGCCAAGATAACAAAATGTATCAGGAACAGTCAAACACAAGAATGAATGCCCTTACCGGTCTGTAGCCAAAAGAACCTTCAGACTGTCAGGAGTCTCAGCAGGGTCTCTGGGGATCCAGGATGAACCCTCAAAATATATTGTCTTAATCTTAATCACCCAAGAGACCTCCAGAGTCAGAAATGTCTGAAATGCAATAGGAAGGTTTATTGTCTGTGCCATAAAAGCCTAGGCAGGGATCTTGTTCTCCACACCATACTCATACCTCATGAGTGCAGTGCAGGGAAGAGCTGAGTACCCCAAGTTACCCAAGCTTGTTTTAGGCAAAGCCCCCAAGGCAGGGTTACTTGGGGTCAAGGCTGTAGGTGTGCTCTCAATGAACTCAAGCTTAGGGACTTTTTAGAGTTTAACATTCCTGGCCCCACCTGGGTGGTGTGGTTGGCAGGTTTTTACTGCCTGAGGAGTGGACCATCCAGGTGTCCTTAGATAGGCTTAGCTCATTCTTTCTTGGAACAGAGCAAGCCCCTGCCAGGAATGTGACACTGAACTCTATTTTGTCTCTATGGCAGCTAGAATACAAAATGGGGTTTCTTGAACTAAGTTACTCACTTCAGTAACTAGAAAAGATAAAGGGAATTAAAGAAGTCAAGTGTACACATAAAACCTTGAATTGACAACTTAAACTTATTCAATAACTGTAGACACTCAAAATGATGGTTTTTAAAACTATTTATATTATAGAGCACATAAACATATGTACATATATACACATATACAAATACATGAACTATTTACATGAATGGAAGAAAAGTAAATATAAACACTAAAATAACATAATTTATTAATATCTTATAAATAATATAATAAAACATAAGAAAAACACATGGAAATATACACTGAAGGTAATAATATAATATAATATAATATAATATAACAAAATAATTATGTAGATATAACACTAAAAATTATGTAATATAACATAGTATTCTAAAACATAAAAAAACATGTTTCTTCTTGAAGCAATTATTGGAGAAGGGACAGGTTCTCTTCTGCTTTGTCTTGTAGACGGTCAGAGAAGTTGTTGGGCAATTGTGCAGGCTTGTTCAGGTTCTAGGACAAGAATACCCATTGAAATTATACCATCCTCTCTTGTGCCTTGTAAACTCTATGTTACTAAAGATCTAGATAGAACATGTATGAATGCATTTCTAGAATATATATACCAAAACAGATGTTTGTAAAGTCAACCTTTCACTCATCATGAACACTCTACTTAGTGATTCCATAATACATTCAATTTCATGACAAATCTGCATCACTGTGACAACTGTGAAGCTTAATGTTATCACCTAACTCTAAACTTGCATCTTCTCTAACTATATTAAACTCAATCTAGTCTTAAACTCTAAACATGTAACAACAGTGAGGAAAACATGGTGGGTGGTTAGGAATAAATTCACTTGTCATGAATTTCTTGCACAATGGATTTTTGTAAGAAATCCATTCATATTCATATTATATTTGCAACACCATGATATTTTTATAAAGAGTTTACTCTTTCAGCCTCCACGACACACATTTCTCCATTTTCTCATGTCTAATATTTAAATTTATTCATATTATTACCACCCAGCTTTATCTCTTCTACCATGTTTCCTAATATTCCTGAACTATTTATATGTGACTGAAACATACATACATATGCATTCTAAATATCTCCATTTACCTATATAAATTATATATGACATTCTTTATTTATTCTGTTGTTAATTCATAAGATAAATATCCCACTGATTGTTAACTCTTTTTATCCCTCATGAAGCACTGCAATATTCGTATTCCGGAGCTAGAAAAGCGAGTATATGTTTTACATAATTTTTAATACCTTTTAAAACAAAGGATAACATTTACTGTCCCTTTTCTAAGTTTTCTGTTTCTTTTGGCTGGCAGGGAGAAGAGCTTCGCTTTTTGGTGAAACATGCACAAAAACATGCTCTTATAGCATCAATCTGAAAGAGATTGTAAAAAACAAGGTGTTTATAAAATGACAATGAAAACAATACCATAAAAGGTTTGAACCATCTCATCCAACATGAAAAGGGCAACTATGAATTATTGCATATTTTATGTATATTTGCAATTTTAGAATAAGTTACAATTTTGTGAGAATTAAGTATTTAGAATCTATGATTCATTCTCTAGGGGAGGGAATCTAGCTTCTCGGTTTAGGTCTACCTCTGATGTTCTAGAAACACCAGAACCTATTAAAAGACACCAACTTTCACTTGGGACCACATAATAAACCCATGAAATTTGTCTTAGAGCCTGACCTGGATGCTTTACTACAACAACTTAAGTTGCAGTGATTTCCCTCATGATGCCAGGCAGCATGACCTCCTGCACCAAGTGAGGGACTCTGCCTTCTAGAGATGAGGCCCACTGATGATACTGGGCCACCTGCATGACCAGTCAATAGCTTCTCACTCCTCTGATTTGAATGATTTATAATGCTATGAACCATCCTCCAAGTGTATAGGTTTCTCCTGACAGGCACAATCTGTGTTGACATGGGAATCCTGCTCTAGGCTTAGATAGAGGCTGATTCCTAGAAGAAAGAGAGGACTAGAGCTCGTGACCCTCCAGATCAGTGACACAGAGGAAAAATTGCATGTAGACTCTACAAAGATTTAGTCTCTCCTGATCATTTTAAATGTCTCCATTGAAACTAGAAAGTTCTTGAAAGAAAAGGAAGGATGAAGAAAAACCTAACTAACAAACTAAAACATCTTCTGGAAAAATAATTCATTACTTCATAAAAATCTCTAAAGAGAATGTTATGGATGAACTTAAGGATAAAGAATTCAAGAGAATGATTATAATGTTCAAGCCATTCTTACATAATCAAAATCAGAGCTAGCACTAAGAAAAGGGAAGTATAAAAGGGATAGCTCAGGCACTATAAATGAGGAGCTGAGAGTGAGAGAACTGGCCCACTCTGCTGTACTCCGCTTTGGGTGAAGTAGACCAGGCAGTGCAGGAGAACTCAGCGAGGCAGTAGTGGTAATGGAACCTAGCAAGCTGGCCAACCCAGCTACAATACAGCTCCTGAAACAAGGCTATTAATTGGCCCAGCTGAACATACACCAAATCTATGACCTGTTGGAGCTTGTGAAAGAGACAAAACTACAGATCCAAAACATCAGGTCTTCCATGGAACAGGACAACAATAGACTATCTAGGAGGAGTTCCAAGAAGAGCCTATAAAGGCAGACCCATCAGAATAATGACATACTATTCTATGGAAACAATGAAAGCAAGAAGATCCTAGTCAGAAGTTCACAAAAAGGGCATGTCTACCAACCCAGACTACTATACCCAGCAAAACTATCAATCACCATAATAGGTGTAGTAAAGAAGATTTTTCATGACAAAGATAACTTGAAACAATATCTGTCCACAATCCAATATTACAGAAAGCATTTGAGGGAAAACTCGAACCTAAGGAACTCAGATACACCCATGAGACCACAATCAATCCATAATAGCCCCAAGAAACAAGATGGTGTTGCTATACTAATATCCAACAAAGTAGACTTCAAACTAAAAAAAAAATCGAAAGACACCAGGATGGACAGTATTCATTCATCTCAGGAAAAAGATATCAAGATGAGTTCTCAATCCTGAATATTTATGCCCATAATTTAAGGGCAACTTCATATGTAAAAGAAACACTACTAAAGCTTAAACCCCACATCAAATATCACACTCGAATAGTGGGAGAATTCACTAGCCCATTTTCACCCTTGGATAGATCAACCAGACAGACTGAACAAAGAAATAAGGGGTCTAACAGATGTAATGATGCAAATGGACTTAATAGATAACTACAGCTTTCATCTCAACACAAAGGAATACATGTATTTCTCAGCACCCTATGAAACTTTCTCTAAAATTGACCACATACTTAGTAATAAAGAAAATATCAATAGACACAAAAAATGGTATAGCCCCTTATATCATTTAAGACCACATTACCTAAATTTAGAATTCAAGAACAACAAAAATCACAGGAAGCTTACAAACACATGGAAACTGCACAGCTCTACATTGACCCACCTCTGGGTCAGGGATGAAGTTAAGAAAGAAATTTAAAACTTTCTAGAATTTAATAAAAATGAATACTCAAACTTATGGGAGACAAACAAAGCAGTCTTAAGAGAAAAAAATCATAGTATTGGATGCCTATATAAGAAACCAAGGGAAATCTCACACAAGAGACCTAACAAATCAGCTGAAGGCTTTAGAAAAATTAGAAGAAAACTTATCTGGAAGGAGTAGACAGCAGGAAATAATCAAACTTAGGGCTGAAATCAGTGCAATAGAAACAAAGAGAACAATACAAAAAAAATCAATGAATCAAAAAGTTGGTTCTTTGAGAAAGGCAACAAGATAGACAAACTCTAATACAAACTAACCAAAAGACACGGAGAGAGTACTCAAATTGGCAGAATCAGAAATGAAAAGGGGGACATAACAACAGATACACAGGAAATTCAGTGAATTATCAAGTCATCCTTTGAAAATCTATACTCTGCTAAAATGGGAAACCTAAAAAAAAATGGACAGCTGTCTGGAAAATACCAACTGCCAAAATTAAATCAAGAACAGATTAAAGACATAAACAGCACTATAACACCAAGAGAAACTGAAGCTATTATTTAGACTCTCCTAAATATAAAAAGCTCAGGTCTGGATGGTTTTACTGTAGAATTCTACAAGACATTCAAAGAAGAACTAATACCAATACTCAACAAACTGTTCCATATAGTGGAACCTGAAAAAACACTGAAAGCTCTTTTTATGAGGCCAAAATCACCCTGATACCAAGCCACTCAGAGATGCAACAAGGAAAGACAATTACAGACCAATCTCCCTCATGAATGTTGATGCAAAAAAATCAACAAAATTCTGGCAAACCGGTTACAACAACATATAAAAAAATATCCATCATGATCACAAATAGGCTTCATCCCAAAAAATGCAGGGGTGGTTCAACATAGGAAAAACTATAAATGTTATCCATCATATAAATAAATTGAATAGAAAAAGCACATGATCATCTCTTTAGATGCTGAGAAAGCCTTTGACAAAGTCCAACACTCATTTATGATAAAAGTACTGGAGAGATCAGGAATACAGGGGAAATTCCTAAGTATAATAAAGGCAATTTACAAGAAGCCAATAGCCAACATCAAGCCAAATGGAGAGAAATGCAATGCAATCCCACTATAATCAGAACCTATACAAGGCTGTTCCTTCTCCCCATATCTATTCAATCTAGTTCTGGAAGTTTTAGGCAAAGCAATAAGAGAATGAAAGGAGATTAAGGGGATACAATGACAAACTAAATGGAGAGAAACTCAAAGCAATTCCACTAAAAACAGGAACTAGACAAGGCTATCCCTTTCTGCTTATCTAGTTAGCATAGTTATCAAAGTTTTAGCTACAGCAGTAAGAGAATGAGTGGAGATCAAGGGGATACAAATTGGAAAAGAAGAAGTGAAACTATCACTATTTGTAGATGATATGATTGTATAAATAAGAGACCCACAAAATTCTACCAGGGAAATTCGACAGTTGATGAATTCCTTCAGCAATGTAACAGGATACAAGATTAATTTAAAAAAATCAGTAACTCCTATACACGAAAGACAAAGAGGCTGAAAAACAAATATGGGAAACATCACCCTTTATAATAGCTGAAAACAGCATTAAATACCTTGGTGTAACTATAACCAAAGAAGTAACAGATTTGTTTGACAAAAAAGATAGTAAAATATATACATACATGTATATATGAAAAACTTTGCTTTATTTGCAATTTCTAAGTATAATTTATTATAATTAATTATTTGGTAGAAATCAAAGCAGAAACTTGAGCAGCTATTAATATCATATCCACACTCAAGAATAAAGAGAAAAGAAACACATCCTCATTGACACTCAGTTCACTTTCTCCTTCCTCATGCTCTTCAGGATGCTCCTGAGTAGAGAATGATA
>PVIH01021418.1:0-29799 GCA_004025045.1 Sigmodon hispidus | reverse complement strand
CCCAAGGTGAGCAGCTCAGACTCAGGCTTAAGGAAGTTAAAGGGATGCTGAAGAGGGGGCAGAAGGGTGGAGGCTGGAGGTGTGGGGGACACTCAGGCTGCAGCTGATGGCTTATGGTCCTCACAGCTGTACTGATGCCATCTAACCTCCCCTCCCCCAGGATAACAACATCGTGTATGCCTCCATCGCCCTCTCAAGCGCAACCTCCCCAGGAACATCGCCCTGCCCGCCTGTCCACCAGAACCCCCAGGAAGAGACTGTATACTCCACTGTAAAGGCCAAATGAGTGGCTCTGGGTGACAATCTCAGAGTCACCTTTGCTTCTGGTAGGAAGACTCCCAGCTTCCCCTGACACCCACAGCCAGAGACAGAAACTCACAGGTCACTGATAACCACAGCCAGAGACAAAAATTCACATGTCAGGAGTTTGGGCTCAGAGAAACTGAGAAACTCCCAGTTCCCTTTTTTATTTCCCAGGGCTTTCTCACAAAAATAAACCAAAACAACCCCCATGATTTGCCTAAATAAATCTATGTAAGGGTCACTTCTGCCCTCTAGACCCCATTCTCTATCACTTTTTTCCAGCTGCCTAATGTAAGAGATCCTCAGTTGCATGCAGCCAGTCTACATGATGTGCACCCACATCTGTGAGTGTGATAACCAGCACACACTGTGACTGGCTTCCATGTACCACCACACTGGACATCAGCACCAACCCTAGACACTTGTCATGAGACAGAGAACTACACCCCAGATGTTTACATTGCTTTCCTAATGTCATGTCCCTCCCAGGAAGCAGGGGAGCCAGGACTCACACACATGCTTCTCTCGAGGTTCCCCAGGTCTGGGTCTCCCTGCTATCCCAGCCTCCTATCCTCTCCAGAGAAGGCAGTTTGCCATGGAGACATGAAAGGAAGCACAGCCTAAGCAGAAGCCCCAGAGACTGTTTATTAACACAGGCTGCACAGCCGTGACTTGAACTGCATAGCAGGTCATCAACCTGACATTCATCAGCTGCTCAAGAATGCTGAGAGGTGATCGGCCACAGATCAGTGCATCTCTCAGCCCTTTCAGAGATGTCTCTCCTTGCAGTAGGTGGCAATTACCAGAGTCCCTCAACTGCCCAATCCTGAGAATAAGAGACTGTGGTATGCTCAGCCCTAAGTGGGACATACCACAGCCCTCTACCCAAGGCTCAAGGATCTTTAAGAAAGAGACAGGGGCACAGCAAAGACTATAGGAGCCTGAGGTGGAGGTAACTGTGTTTTCTGATCACAGTGAGGCAGACACACATATGACCTCACAGGTATGGTGACAGCAGGTATAAGATCTAGGCAAGCTTAAGACAGACAAAAATTGAGTACGAAAAAGCTTGGAATATCACTATTAGCTGGGAACCTACTGACATTTTTTTAAGATTTAATTTTATCAATTTTGTATGGGTTTTTGCCTGCATTATATGCTTCACATATGCAAAGTGTCCAGTGGAATCAGAAGAGGGTGTTGGATCTAAGGATTTTAGTCTTGGATGGTTGTGAGCTGTCATGTGGGACATCAGGGAAGTGTCATGAGTTCAAGGCTGGGGAAGAAGCAAAGAAAGACAGACATGGACAAGGGGCAATGGACCAGCAGAGCTTTTCTCTTATTGGCTGTGCTGTGCAGAAGGACAGCTGAGGACCAGCCTCAGGTCATGGTGACTCTCAGACCTGTCCCTGATTGGCTAATGCATAGCTGTTTGCTGTCCTGGGCCCCTAATGTTGTCTGAACACAAAGGACAGTGAGAGGCAGATGGAGGATCAGCATGTCGGCCACCCTGACATTGCTTCTTCTCCTACATGATGCCGACTAAAGTGGAAACCCAGTCATGTGAGGGCTCTCACCCCAAGCACCAAGTGATGGGTTGAATGGGGATTTGATTAAAAATGGCCTCCATAGACTCAAGAAGAGGTATAATTTATCACCAGGCAGTGGTTAATAGGATGAGTGGACATTTTGGAGTAGAATTGAGATTGTTGGTTGGGCTTGGACATTTCAAGTCTTCAATCTAAAACTAGTGTCTCCCTCTCTCTTCCTGCTGACTGCTGATCTGCATGTAGAAGACTCAGCTACCTCTCCAGCTTCATGTCTGCCTCCCACCATGATGATAACCAACTAATCCTTTAAAAATGTTAGCCAGCCTCAACTAAAAGTTTTCCTTCATGAAAGCTACCTTGCTCATGGAGTCTCTTTGCAGCAATGGAACTTTGATTAAGATTGGAAATTTGAGGAATTTTTTATGAGAGGCATGCACGAGAGCTAGAGAGATAATTTCATCAGAAAAGCATTGTGCACAGGGTTAGGGCTAGGGTCCGTCATCATGGCAGCCTGCTTGTGTGAATACCCCAGGAATGCTCAGAGGAGACACCAACCCAGCAGCCAAGATCACTGTGTCCATGGCTGCTGCTGAGTTCACCACAGGAGGCTTGGATTGAGGTTCACCTCTGCAGACATCTCACAGCTGTCCCAGGAGACTTCACTTTAGCCATGGGAAGTCTTGGTGAGTTCTCCATCACCCTCATATATTCAGCTAGCCTCACAGGGATGCAAATTTTTCTTCACTCACTCTGAACAGACCCAAGTCAATACACAGTGAGACATGTATTTAAAAGTGTTATTAGCTTTATGGACAGACAGGAACAGAACAGTTCCCTTCTCAGGACCAGAGAAAGACAAGATGATCTGAGATCTAAGGGTAGATGATCAGAGCTCACTTGGAAGAAGTGGGGGATTCTCACCTTGCACCTGTACAAGCAGAGAATGTTTCACATCACAACCCTGCAGCCATGACCCATGATTCCAATGAAGAAGGCAGGGAAGGTGGTGGAAGATGCAGGATGTGTGATCATCCAACCCTGCCTTGGTGAAAACTGACCTCCATGGTGTAAGATCCTGGCCCATGGAGATCTGTTAGCAGGGGATGAACAGACAATGTCTGAGCACGTGCCTGTGGGAGACCCTGAGAGGGAGAGGATAATTTTCTAGAGTCTTTCTTCTTGCACCTTGTGGGTTTCCAGAATCAAAGGCAAGTCATTGGGTGAGGTTACAAATACCTTTCCCACTGAGCTCTCAGTGTGCTTCCCACTTTTCTTTTGTCCATTAATATGTAATTTTTAAATAGTTGATTTAAATAAATTTAGAAAATGTTATGACCCTGATTTATCCCCTTGAAGAATCCACATTGATTTTTATGACATGATCTCTCATTGGTCTTGAACTCAGCAATTAGGCTAGACTACCTGGATGGACAACTCCATAACTCCTGGTGCCTCTTGCTTGTCCAGGGTGAGATTACAAATTCCTTTTACCTCCCTGATTCAAACTCAGGACCTCCAGCCTGTGTGCAAGGCTTTATGATAAAATTTTCTCTCTGGCTTCTTTGCATGCTTCTCATGAAAAATTCTCAAAACAGCCTGTCTTAATCAATGTTCAATTGCTGTGAAGACATACCATGACCACAGCGATTCTTAAAAACATCATGAGAAAAGAAAATCATTTAATTGATTTGGCTAACATTTTAAAACTTTAATTGATTATAATAACGGAAAAAGTCTTGGTGGTGCCCAGGCAGACTTGGAGCCAGAGAGGTAGTGAAACTTCTACATCCAGATTGTCAGGCTAAGGGAAGGGAGAGGGAGACACTGGTCCTGGCATGAGCCTTTGAAATGACAAAGCCCATTCCCAGTGACTCATTTCCTCCAAGTCCACAAGGACTTCAAAAAGTCCACACCTCCCACTTGCCACTGCCTGGTGAAAAAGCATACAAATTCTTGAATTTTCAGGGACCATTTTTATCCAAAACCCCTAGCAGCCCCTCACCTGCTCCTTGGGGTGACAGCCTCACATGGCTGGGTGTCCACTTTAGTCCTCTGGCCTGTAGGAGAAGAAGCAGGGTCAGGGTGGCCACCATGCTGATCCTCCCTCTGCCTGTCACTGTCCTCTGTGTTCAGACAACATTAGAGTCCAAGGACAGCAAACAGTTTTGCATCAGCCAATCAGGGACAGGTCTGAGAGTCATCAGGACCTGAGGCTGGTCCTCAGCTGTCCTTCTGCACAGCACAGCCAATCAGAGCGCAGCTCTGCTGGTCCATTGCCCCTTGTCCATGTCCTTCTCCCTTTGATTCTTCCCCAGCCTTGAACTCATGTCACTTCCCTGCTCTCCCTGCTCTGCACTCCCCACGCCTCCCTTTTGTCTCCCTGGAACTGGCTCTCTAGCTTCCCTCTGAGCTCAGGCTGCTGACACCTGCAGATTCAGCCTCAGGTTCCAATCCCAGTCAGACTTCTGCTGCCTCTCAGGCTGCTGCTCTCCAGCTCTCAGTTGCTCTCCTTACCTTCTGGAGGGCTGAGCCCTTCTGAAAACCAGGGCTACATCTTCACACTTTATTCCTGCCCTTTTCATTACACTCCACTATCTGTTCATCTCTGTGTCTGTCCTGTGGGCTTCTAGTCACCATGGCTTTAAATCTGCTCTGAGCCCAGTCCACACTGGCTCTTGTATCCTGTGTGTTCAACATCTCAGTGAGCCTGGGTTGGCCTTCAACTTACTATGTACCTGCCTTGTATTTATGATTTCCCACTCTGCACATCCCTATGCTGGGATTAGGGTGTCCCCTACTGTGTTCCCTCATTTGTTTCTTAGAATCCTTAAGAATTCTGGAAGACAGGCCATTTACCTTTATAAGAATGCCTTTGCATATTGCATCGGGTTTGCATTGACTTTTTAGGGTTTTGTATTATATAGACTTATTGTATAAAATTTTCCCTTATTCCAATATTTTTACATATTTTAATACTTCCTACTTTTAAAAAATTTATTTTTGGCCTGTAATTATATATGTATGTACATATATATATATTTGTATATGTGCACACACATGTGAATGGCAGGGGGCAGCCTTGGGTATGGTCCTGCAGGAGATGTCCACTATAGCTTTGGGGACACTTCTGTCACTGCCTTGGAGATCACTGATTGGGCAAGTCTGGCAGCAGTGAGCCTCAGGGATCCTAATGTCTCTGTCTCTCCTAGTATCTGACAACATGGCCACAGTGAAGTGGCTGTTGGATGGAACCTATGACCTTGTGTTTGTGGGCCCATAACTGTACCCACTGTTTACCCTGCTGTTCTTTAATTTCTCTCAGTAATGTTTTTTTTAGCGTACAATTTTTTGCTTCTTTTCAGGTTGGCTTTTTTCCAGGTATGCTGTTTTCACTTGTGAGTATAATACTCATCATTTCCTCAGTTTCTGATTTAATAGTATACCACATCTCAAAGAGTTGTTATTTTCAGGATTTCTCCTCCTGTGAGATGTTGTTTCTGAAGTCTGGACTACCCCAGACTGTGTTTAGAAGCAACAGCTTTTTTTAAATGTGCATTTAGCCCCCAAGGCACCCACATGCCCCTGAATTCCTCAGGAGCAGGCCCTGTGAGCATCTGCACCTGATCCCTAATTTCCAGCTGGGGTTCTAAGGAAGTGGACACAGATCCAGTCCTGGTTGGCTCCAGCCTCCTTCTGTCCTTGTGTTCTCTGGACTCTGCCCTGCACAGCTCATCCTTCTCCATCTCCCACAGCTGAGACAACACAGAGGAGAAGCTCTGCTGAGGACCTGTCCTGGACCATTGTTGGAGACTATTACTTTAAGGTGTGTTACTTTTGCTTAGCTTTCTCTTATTTAATGTTGTGAAGCTGTGATACTTTGCCTGTCTAATAAAGAGTTGTTATCCAATTGTGAGACAGGAGGAAGGATCTGCAGGGCTGGCGGCCAGAGAGAATAGAGAAGGAGAAATCCGGGGGAAAGAGGAAAGAGCAGGAGAACAAGGAGCGGAGGATTGGGGGCCAGACCCCCGGGTATGCAGCCAGACAGAGGGAGGAAGAAAGAAATGGGAACAAAAACACAGAAGGACAAACACCCAGAGGCGGAGGGTAGATGGATAATTAAGAAGAGCTGGGAAGATACAAAGCAAGTAAAGCCAGGCATTTATAATTAAGGGTAAGCCTTCATATGTGATTTATTTGGAAGCTGGGTGGCAGGTCCCCTAAAGAGAAAAACCAACACCAACACTTACCTTTTCTTCCAATGGAGATAGATCATCAGTACATAGACGGGGGTTATGAGCACATCCGTGGCCACCACCACCCCGACTGTGGCTCCCAGGTTCACAAGTGAAGGTTGCTCATGGTGTTCTGTGTCCTCCAGGCCAGCTGTGATGACTGCAGAGGTGACTGTGGAGGGGCTCGGAGTGGCTGAAGAGAGATGAGAGTGAGCACATCCTCCTGGATGAGGGAGGGATGGGGTGAGTGTCACACCTGTCTCCTCTGTGGATGTGGGATGGGATCAGCTGTGAGAAGTTCACAGAGAGAGGGACACACATGCTGAAGGCTGAGACTGCAGGAGAGCAAGATCAAGTGCACAGTCTCCACCTGTCCTGCCTGTGTGGCCTCAGACTGTCATTTCATCACAGATAATCAGGCCACAGAAATACAGTTAATTTCTCATATATGTAGGTAACATGCAAACATGTATCAGCCTATATAGTGTCCTCTGCTCATGTATAGACCTGGAGGTTAGTCCTCACTGCTCATGTAAGAGCCAGGTGAACTAGGTGTGGCCTTTATCCGTGGCCCTAGAGGCAGAGACAGCAGATCTCTGTGAGGTAAAGCCAGCCTTGGCCATAAACATATTTGAAATCCCAGTACTGAGGAGGTGGAGACAGGCCAGTCCCTGGGGCTCACTGCTCATACAACCTAGACTACTTGGCAATGTCGAAGCCAGTGAGAGACCCTGCCCTAAAAATGATGGGTTTGCCACCTGGAGTTGTCTGTCCTTTAGCCTTCAAAGACACATGAACAATGTGCACACTCATGCATTCACACACATATACACATCTGAATTAAGAGACACACATGGTCACAAACACCCAATAAATACCTAAAATTCTATACCAGAAAACATAATTTTAGCTGTAAGTGTATAGCTCAGTGCAAGACAGAGTCTATTCATTGCCTGTACAAACATCACTATGGTTAATTTACACAATACCTATTTAGAAATCCTAAACCTGCAATTCTCAACCTGTGAGTCCCTTACCCAACAAGATTCCAATATCAGGGATCCTGCATCTCATACACTTATATTACTATTCATAAGAGTATCACAATTACAGTTATGCAGTAGTAACAAAACAATTGTATGGTTGGAGTCAGCACACATGGGGCGCTGTACTGAAGGTTGCAGCATTAGGAAGGTTGAGAACCACTGTTCTAGACCCAGGAACCAACTCCTTCCTCACCCTTCCCTGAGCCCAGCAGCTGCTTCTGACATGACATCAGGTCAGCAGGGCAGCCGTAGGACTGCACAGAGCACTGTGCTGTGGGATCCTCTCACAGGCTGACTTTAATACAGTCAAGAGCCACAGCTGAACAATGGAGTACATGACTGTCTCCGTACTTTGATCCAGAGGCAGGCAGAAGTCTGTGAGTTCAAGGCTAGCCTGGTTTACATAGTTAGTTTGGGGAGAGCAAGAGAGAAATGGTGAGACCTTGTGTTAAAAACCAAATATAAATAAACAATTCAATAGTGACAGAGCAAGGCTGTGATCAGTAACCAAGCAATAGACACCCTCAGCTCCAGTGTGGTCATGTGTAGAACCATACAGTGACTAGGCTGGGTCTCAGTGGTCCCTGAGCATGGGCCTGCAGTTATGTCTGTGGCGGAGGAGCTGCTGTGTCTGAAGATGAGCAGCCACATCATGAAACTGGAGACTTTATTTTGAAAATGCTGGGGGTTGTGAGGGGAAGGTGAGGGCAAGGAAGGAGAGAAGGGAGTTGGGACACTGAGTGGAGAGAAGGGAGTGGGTAAGGAGAGGTGAGGGATGTGTCCTGGGGACTTGTGGGTAATAGAGGATCATGCTGACAGGCTGCTGTAGTGGGATTACATCCTGGTACATTGTAACTATTTGTCCCTCCCCCTGGGTTAATAAAAACTGTGATTGTCCAGAATGAGAACAGAGAGTGTGGGCTGGGCTACCGGAATAAGAAAACTCTGGGGAGAGGAAGGACGAGGCAGAGACACCAGAGACCCAAGAAAGGAGACCAGGTGCTGCTCTGAGAATAGACACTAAGTCACGTGGCTAAACAAGATAAGAATGATGAGTTAAGATGAAAGAGGTAGAAATATGTCTGAGCTATAGGTCAATGAGCATATAATTAATATAAGCCTTTGTGTGAATATTCTACATAAAAACCACATGTGATGAGCATCTGCAACCCAGAACTCCTATGTTGAGTTAGGGGGAGAGATGGGGGAATCACAGGGAAGCTCTCTGGACAGCCATCTTGGACTCCATGGTGAGGCAGACACAACAGGGGGAGACCCTGCCTCAAAGCAAGTTGGAAGGAGAGAACCCTGTCACAGAAGATATCTGACCAACACACGTGCATTGAGTCACCCGCACACATGAGCACACACAATAGTAACAATAAATACAATTAAAAATGAAGACACCATGGAACAGAATGAGATAGACAGACCATTCTATTTGAGAATTTAAAATCCAGATTTGTGTCTGCACCAGCTTCTCTGTGTATACGTTTTGGCTGTTGGCTTGGTGTTTTGTCAGACTCCTAACAGTGGTGGGTGTTTTCTGACTCTTCTCCTTATATTGAGTGTCTTGTCTAGCCTGTCATGATAGGAAGGCTCTTGCCTTGTCTTATTGTACGTTAGTTTGTCCTATTCGGCTGTTGTAGCTTGGAGGTCTGCTCTGCTCTGAAGAGGATGTGTAGGGGAGTGGATAAGAGGGAAGAGGGAAGATGAGGTGGGATGGGAGGAGTGAGGGAGAGAAACTGTGGTTGGGATGTACTGTGTGAGAGGAGAATCTGTTTTCACTGAGAAAGAGAGAACCAGAGAGGGACACAGAGACGGATATAGAAAGAGGGAGGGGAGATCACCAAAGGCCTATTTGTAGCTCAGCTGATAGAGTGCTTGCTTAGCATGCAGGAGGCCATGAGTCCCACCTCAAACTCTGCACACAGGAGTGGGGACTCACACTTGCCTTGTGACCCTAGCACTTAGGAAGTTGAAGCAGAAGGGTCAGGAGTTCAAGGTCATCATCAGCTATATAGAAAGTTTGAGGCCAGCATGGCCTTGTTTAAATAAAATAAAAAGAAAAAAATGACTTTTAATCATTAATGCTACTATTTTAAAAACAATGGGCAGGAATATTTAGTTAATGAATGAGATTTTCAAACCCAGATGGATGAACTCACAGTGGAGGTGAGGCGTAACTCAGTGTCAGAGCCCTTGTCTATCTTGCATGTGGCCTTGGGGACCATCTCAAGTCCTGCTAAAAGAAGAAAAGCTGCTGTGTCTGACTCAAGCAGAGAAAGACAAGGCTGCCTTAAATTGATTGTTCTACCAAGTACCTAATAGATTATCTCAAAGGTCGGGAGAAATTAGAAAAGAGGAAGAGGGAGGAGGCTGGAGGAACAGAAGGTCATTTATGGAAACATGTAGGAGCACAGGAAGTGCAGACCTAAGGCTGTCTGCCCAGGTCTGCTGTGGAGTTTACCCTGAGCCAGCACAGGGTGAAGATGAGACAGTGGTTTGCCAGGGGAGGAGGTTGGGTCTAACCTGGATGGACAAACCCATTTATCAGGGCACTGCTGGGAACTGTCGTAATTATTGACAATTAATTTTTATTTGAATAATACTTTTATATTTTATTTTCTAAAACATAATTTTAGCAGATTTTTATACACACATAAAAGGGGGGGGGGCTGGAGAGATGGCTCAGCGGTTAAGAGCACCGTCTGCTCTTCCAGAGGACCCGGGTTCCATTCCCAGCACCCACATGGCAGCTAACAACTGTCTGTAGTTCCAGTTCCAGGCAAAAACCAAGGCAAATAAATAAATAAATAAAGTTTTTTTAAAAAAAGTGTGTGTGTGTCTATATGTCTCTCCGTCTGTCTGTCTGTGTCTGTGTCTGTCTGTGTGAGGGCCCAGGTTCACCTTAGCTGTTCCTTCCTCAGATGTCATACACCTATGGGTAAGACAGACCATGTGAGCTCCTGTGACCACAGCACTGTGGGAGATGGAGACCAAAGGATCAATGGGTTCCATAGTCCTTCAGCCTTGGCCAAAAAATCGAGCATATGTTCGCTGAGAATCCTTCAATTATGGGAATTCGGTGGGTCTTACTAGAGGAGGAAAATCAATGAATACCTTTGGCCTTCCCAAGCACAAAGTACATGAACATGAGTACACACACACACACACACACACACACACTTGTACACACAAGCATGTGGGCTCCTATACATCATATATACTGGCTCAACAAAATCCAGATATAAGGGAGGCAAGCAATACAGTGAACTGGAGCAGAAGTCATGTGTCTACAGGCTGGATATACTTGGAGGTAAAGGATCTCAATTCTGTAGGTCTCCATGTCTCTCTCTGTATAATGACCATGACAGTGCCCAGCAGTGGTGCCGGGTGTCCGGGTAATGCCCACACAGTGACTAGGCTGGGCCTGTGTGCACTCTGTCTGGAAGCTGAAATTACAGCTGTTAGGGAGGAGGGGAAGTGCCCAGAGAACCTGATCATGGTGAGAACATGGGGCCTGTGTGGGGAAGATGGGGATGGTGAGGAGGAGGAAGAGGAGGGAACTGAGAGAGGGGAAGAAACTGTGGAAGGAGAGGTGGGGTGTGTCTTAGAGCCTGGTGAGGTGAGGAGACCCAGAGGAGGAGGGGTACACACGGGGACCAGGGGCACCTACTGTGGAAGGGGAGGTATGGGGTAAAGCCTAGATCTGAGGAGACCCTGACACAGGGCCAAGGGCTCCATCCTGGAGTCCAGACACACATGGACTCATGGCAAGAGGGTGGGGTGGGCAGGGCTTAGTGCAGATTGGAGAAAGGAGCAGGAGGCTGGACTGTCTGGGAAGAGCTGAGTCCTGGGAGTGGGTGGGATCTGAGGGCACAGTGAGGGTCAGCTCAGAGGGAGCAGCTGAGGACTGTGGACAGTTATTGGAAGAGGAAAGGTGAAGATGTCAGAGCTCCGGGGAGGGACAGAACACAGGAGAGGAAACTGTGAGAAGGACCAGACAGATACAGTCTCTAATGACATATGTGGACAAGGAAGCCAGGGCTGATAGGGCCACCATGTGTGACCTTGAACATGCTCACCAGGGGTGATGGTGAGGCGGGTCCCACCAATTGACTTCCGCACTTCCTTGCCTTTTCTTGTGTTCAGATAAACTTGGCAGAAGTATCTGGTCTGGTCTTCCTCCTTCAAGTCCAGGATTCTGAGGACTCCGGATGTCTGAGGCTGTGTCCAGTTCAAGAGGAGCCGGTTCTTGAAGTGCTTGTGTATGAAATGCGGGGTGGAGTTGTAGATAAATTCCCCATGGAAGTGCTTCCATCTCCAGTGAATCCTCATCTGTAGATCCTCCTCCAACTCCCCAGGGAAGCAGAAGGAGAAGGGGATCTCGATGGAGCCGCCCTGAACACCAGAGAGGTGAGGTGGTTGGTTAACCCAATAGGCAGGTTTTCTATTGCATCCTGGTGAGTCACCTGGGAAGGATGAGGAGAATCTGAAGCCACTGCAGGGGCTGGAAAGGACAACCCAGAGTTTCCCGAGCCACCATACCTATGCATGAATGTGGCACAGGGCAGGACTGTCCTTATGTCCCACTGCCCTATTCGGCACAGGCCAGACAAGGAAGAGTTGGCTGGACCCACTCTGAGAATGAGCTCTCTCTTGGGGCACAGAAGACAGGCTGGCTCCTCTAGCAGACTCCTGACGCATGACAGTCTGCTCTTCCCAGCCCCTCTGGTCTCTCCTGTGGTTAAGGCAGAGTCCCTGCTACAAGGTCCCCAAACTCACCAGCTTGCAGGCCTGCTGCTGTCAGCAGCAGAAACAGGATCCAAGACATGTCCTGATTCCTTCCCGGAAGAGAGACCTGAGGGGCCATCAGGAGGCAAGCTGGCCCCGTGAAGGGACCCTGGGGTGCTGTGAAGTTAGGAAAGAATTTGGATAAAGTGGCACAAACCCCAGAGCCTTCTCATGTGGAGGACTGAGTGAGGGCAGGACCTCCCAATCTCTACTTCCTTGTGACCATAAACTTCCTTTACGATTCTGGCTTCTTCTTTCCCATGTTGCAGAAGATCCTCTGTGGTCACCACAGGATGGCCATGACCCATATTTGGTGGGAAGATAAAGCCTGAACCTCTGCATGCTGGACTCTCCTCTCTTCAACCTCCCCCTCCTGTCGGCTCTGTCCTTCACATGTACCCCGCTGTCCCCCTCTCCTCCCTCCCTATCTCTGCCTCCCCTCCACAGTCTCTCACACTTTCTTCTCTCTTGCTGCTTCTTTGTGTATCTCAGCCTCTCTCTCATCCCAAGGAAGAGTCTGCCTGGATATTTCCAGGAGAGAAAAGCAGACCCATGTCTCTGGTCAGCTGACCCCATGCTCAGCTAGGAGGTGCTGCTGATGGTTGTGCTGGGATTGATGCTCCCTCAGCCCCCACCTTCAGAACCGGGGTCCCTTATTCTGCTCTCTGCCTGCTTCATATTCTTCCTTCACGCCTCATATTTCCAGAGAGACCCTCGGCCTTGTGGACCATCTCTGTGCTGGCCTGCTCCCTGCTGCCCAGTTCCCGGTGTCTCTAGGCTGACAGTCTCCCTCATCTTGACAGTGAATCAGAAGCTTATTCTGTTTCTGCAGGAGCCCTTCTGTCCTCACACCCACAGAGGAAGCTGGGGCTCAGTCCATGCAACCATCCAATGGCAGGTCTGCTGGGACCCATGTCACACTAAGACCTTGTAGGCTTCTGCTCTGCACAAAGGCTTCAGAGCAGCTGCATGGCATCACTCAGCCCTACCTCAAGGGGACTAGGGACAGGTGACACCTTCCATGAAGCTTTAGAGATGACTCCTCCCAGAGATAGCCATTCCAGCATGTAGGTAAAGAAGGCTCAGGACAGCATTATGTCCGTCATGCCATACTGCCTGAGACATCTCTGCGAGTGGACACACTGAGACTGTGCTTGAAGTGGAGACATGAGAAGCAGGGCAGAGGCTGTGTGGCCTCAGGGGTCCTTCAGCAGAAGGGTCACCAAACTGTGTTGGTTATTCACGTGTGAATAGAATCTCAACAGCAGGAAGCAGAGATGGAGGAGAAGCAAAGGAGAAGAGGGAGGAATCTTTTTTCTTTCTTTTTTTTTGTATTTATCAAGAAAAACAGTAAAATGAATTTAAAATGCTGATAAGTTAATAATATCTATAAAGAAGATAAAAATCATAAGCATGACTTATCAAGGGTGATAATACAAATAAGATTGCTACACATATATTTACTTTGTGTTCAGCTTTCCTTCTCAATTTTTTTTCCATCCCTGTATATCCTTATTCAAGGTTCCTTCCCCGTCCCACCATATCAGGTCATTTTTCTTCTCCACAACTCCCCATCCCCTCCCTGGGCAGGGAGCAGACAGTCCTATGGTCCCACTGACTCAATAATGCTTGAATCAGTCTCCACTTCTGACAAATCCAGTTTTGTCCCCCCTCCCTCAAGAATGAGTCAGGTGTTCCTATAGTTGGAGTGGGATCCGAAGTGTCAGTCCAGAGTGTCTCTGATCCCAAGCTGTTCAGTGGTTGTGGTTTGCCGCTTGGTCATGCTTGACTTTTTTTCTTGTTTGATTGTTTAGAGACCACTAATGAGTAAGTACATCCCCTGCTTATCTTTCTGAGATTGTGATACCTCACTCAGGAGAATATTGTAAGAGGGAGGAATCTTATGTGAGCACATTCTTCAAGAGGACTAGTGGGTTTATGTTTGCATAGCTACACTCAGGGGCGTAGCAGCATCTCTACTCCATTCTAGTTCAAAGCTGGCCTTTCAATACTTACACACAGTTCCCAATGACTAGGTTCCCTCGGTTCCCTGAAAGGCAGGGAGAAATGATTGTAGCAGAGGAAATGGGTTCATTCTCCCTGAGTGACATGTGCAGAGGCGATTTCATGTCCTTAGATTTCTGGCATTGATTACTTTGTCCCTGCTTCCCTGCAGGTGGCCATGCAGCCGCCCTCTGTCATGTCTGCCTTCCTCACAGTTCTCAAGGTCCCTCAGAAGTCCACCAATGACCTGAGTTCGCTCTCATGGTCATGGACCTCATTGTCATGGACTCACTGCCAGCTGCACATGAACACACTTCTATATCCATCCATCCTGACCTTGGAGACGCAGAGGCTCAAATGCTTTGAGATGCTTTGGCTCAAGATGGTTCATAGTGAGAGAATGCAGGGCCGATTGCTCCTGTCTGAGAGCTGCCCCCTTTATTGGATGGTGTGTCTCTTGTATCCCAGGCAGGGCCTGAACATGTTATGTATCAAAAGATGACCTTGAACACTCAGAGTTTCTGCTCTGTGCCCTCCCAGGTGCTGGAGTGACAGGTGTGCCACAGTGTGCCCCGTTATCTCCTGCTGGAGATAGATCCTAGGATTCTGTACATGCAGGCAGGTAAGGATTCCACCAGATGATCTAAATTTTTCTCCTCAGCCAAGTCAGAGAGGGGTCCTCCTGGTCATGATAATATTCACCTGAGGTTTTATCCAGCCTTGCCCTACTGTCTGGGGTCTGTGGGTAAAGGTCACCCAATGGCTAAGCTACCAAGGAAGGGCTGTCGTCACTAGGTGTGACATATGTCAGCTATTGGAACACTGGAATTTTTACTCAACAGGCTCTGGTTGGTTCTTCAGGATCCCAGCTGCCCCTTGTGCTCAATCTCCCTGCTGCCACCTGCTGGACACTGAATCCCATGTCATGGGCTGTGTTCTAGTTTCAATTGCAAGACTCTGTTGAATCGCAATGGAAACCTTTTGGGGGATGTGATTTCTGTCCACGATGCTGAAAACAGGTCTTTTTTTTTTTTTTTTTTTTTTTGCAGTGACATCTCATTTGCCCAATAACATTGTACTAATCAGGGTTGTCTAGAATCAGAAAACTTACGAAAAGATTCTCTGTGTCTGTCTCTGAATCTCTATCTGTGTGTGTGTGTTTCTCTCACACTCACACTCTGCACATATATAAATGAATGTATGAGGATTTATTGGAATGATTCCCAGGTTGCAGTTCAGCTAATCTAACAATGTCTATCTGTGAATGGAACACACAAAAACCTAGTGGTTGCTCAGGCCCACCATGCTGGGTGTCTCAGCTCATCTTTATATGCCGGAATCTAGAAGAAGAAGGCTCCAATGCCAGTGAAGGACTGGATGTGCTGGCAAGATGAGGACAAGCAGGCAAGAGCAAAAGCTTCCTTCTTCTGTGTCCTTATACAGACATCCAGCGTGGGCTGTGGCCCATTTTAAATGTGCTCTTCCTGCCCCAAGGTCCAGATCAAGGGTGTGTCTTCAGTGTGCCCTTCAATTCTGGATGAAAATACATCCCAGATAGAGTCATATTGACAACTACACTAACCCTCTCAGCCATGACTGGGTCTGCAGCCATGATGCTTTCTCTGTGGAAGGGCACTTTCTTTGGAAGATAAGTCTGAATTTTGGTGTACACAGAATATTTTTCTGTTTTACATATGTGTGACCATGAAGCATGTCAGACTTCAGTGTTTGAACCTGGCTGCTGCTCAGGCTGTAAAACATGTGTGCCCTGTCTCCACAGAAGTAATAAGGAATGTAATTTAAACTATTAAAGCCAATGGAGGGCTAAGCATGGTGGTGCATGCCTTTAATTCCAGCCTTTGGGAGACAAAGGGAGAGGCAGGGATATCTTTGTGTTTGAGGCTAGCCTGTTCATTACATTCAGTTCCAGCTCAGCAAGGGCTACAGTGTGAGATCTTATCTCAAAAAATAATAAGTAAACCAAAAAACGTAACAAGAAGAACAACAACAACAACCCAAACCCAATTAAACAACAAATAATCAGAAAACCAAAGGTGGATGGTGTCCTGAGTAGTAATGCCTCAGGTTGTCCTAAGTCTCTACACATTTACTTGCACACACATGCTTCTGCACACAGAGGCAAACACACACATACACACACACACACACACACACACACACACAATCGTACAAGGCTCCTTTCACAGATGATCTGCCACTACACTTTTACCTAGTTCTTATCTTAAGAGAGCATGGCCCTCCATGCAGTCTCTGTGACCATTCAGCCTTTATTCAGTCTTTGATGGTTTCCACAGCATCCAGACTCTGGTTTTATACCCAGCTGTTTTTTCCCATGACAGTAGTGGCAGAGAACAGGCTCAACCCTTCCTGTTTCTGTCTGAACCATCCAATTCCAGAAATTTGCCTTCAGAATCTCACAGTTCAAGCCCTGTGGGCCCTGACACAGCAGATGACCTCACTGATGAAAACTGTCCATCTATCTACCCCTCCTGTCAAATCACCTGAGCTCCCACTCTTTGATTTCCTTTTCCCATTGACAACATACAGACTCCAGATGAAATGCCAGGGTTTCTCACCCAGACAGTGTCTGTGGTGATTGGGGGAGATGTTAGATATGCTGGTGAAGGATGGTGGCCAGTGGTGTAGAAGGGTAAGTGTATAAAGCCCCTGACGGTGCAATGAACACCTTCTTCATCCCTGCGGAGGGGAGCCCCAAGAAGAGACTCTATGCTGCATCTTAAGGGCCACTGAGCAGACCTGGATGTCCTACTCAGTCTCCTAGGCCTCTGGTATGACTCTCCCAGCCTCTGCAAGGCCAAAGGTAGAAACTCATATGTTAGTGATTTTAAGGTCACAAAAATGGAAAAATTATTAATTTCCTCTTCAACACATATACTGTTTAAATAAAATTATTAATAGTCATAAAATTTGTTTAAGTGACTCTAAAAAAATTGATGAAACTATAAGTTTTCTGCCTCCAAGAATAATGAAGTAATGAATAACATGTCTACTTGACCTCTCTGTACTATTTAGAGTTTTGGTGAACTTTGCTGTTTGTTTGGTTTTGAGACAGAGTCTCATGTATCCACCAAGGCTTATCACAGACTCAATATATCCTAATGACATACTCTAGTTCATGAATTGGCTATCTCTATTGTCAATCATTGAAATTACAGTCATAAGCCAGCATGTCTGGATTCTTCTAGTACCTTTTGTACTGACTGGTTCAGGTCCGGGAACACAGATCCCAAACACTGATAGTCATAGGAGAACCCATGTCTGCTCACATTCCAACAGTCATGCTCCCTTCACCCTGAGGGATCTGAGCTCAATGTTATTGAGAATGTTGGTTCTGTGTAAGTCTTTCCTGGGGGATCCTATATATTTTCTCCCTTTTGAACAATGGAACCTGACCTGGCAAGTCACATGACCATTAGAGTATCATGCTTGAGGTCACTTCCCTGTGTCCAGCTGCCAGGTGGGAGAGGATAATGAATGGACACTTGTTCAGATGACAGGACGGACTATCATCATGGCAGCCTGATAGTGTGAACACCTCAAGGATACTCTGAGGAACCTCCACCCCTGCTGTCAGGATCCCTGTGACCATGGCAGCTACTGAGTTCAGCCTCAGGAGGCTTGGATTCTACAACTCTACAGAGAACTGACAGCTGCCCCAGGAGACTTTACTTTAGCCAGGGGAAGCCTTGCTGACTTCTGGACACTGTCAGGGACCTGGAGAAGTCCCACAAAAGACTTTCATCCACACATGCAATTAGCAAGAGAATTTATGACCAGCGTGCTGGGAATGTCCATGCTATACAAATGCAAAATGTGAAAGACTCCTCAAGGGATTTGGGGCACCTTTTTAGCATAGCTAAGGGAGGTTCCCGAGATAGCTAGGTCATTGTCAATATGATTGGCTTCAACAGGTAGCAATCATATTAGTATGCTCTAATTGGCTAGGGCTAGTGGAGAGGAGAGGCTAGGTAAAGCTTTAACTTTTCTATTTAGGGGCAGGCCTGGAAAAGTCCTAGGATTTGTCCTTATTTGATAATCATCTTGAGCGAGTTGGCTGAGTAGTCCAGGCTTTGGCAGAGCTACCCACTAGTTAACCATAGAGGTCATTCAGTGGTGCCACTTGCCTATAATCCCAACACTTAGTAGGAGACAGGAAGTGATATGGCAGAGCAAAGAAGGCAATTGGCCCACTTTTCTGCTGAAGAGTTGGTGAGGTCAGAGGTGGCTGGGGCTTGCTCCTTTGTCTCTTTGATCTTTCAACATTTGTCCTGATATCTGCCACCAGCACAGACCAGAGCTGCATGGTTCCAGAGTTATTAGCCTCTCACCACTGGCCAGCTCTGCCTTAGGCAGCTCCCTCTGTCCTTGGTTTTTCCTACAATCTATGTGTGAGGTTTTCAGACATCAGGTTCTCTCTCATGGTAGGTTGTGAGTTTTCCCTGATCTCCTCTTCATCTACTAGGTAGATGCCATGACACTTGCTTGGGCTTCTATTGTTTTACAGAGCAGCAGTCAGCCTCACATTTTTACCTTCATTTAAATCAACATCACTGGCAAATTTGATGAGACCATTGAAATCCTTATGTTAGGAATGACCTAAAAGAGATTGGTTTTATCCACAGTAAAAAATAAAAACACTATTACAATAGAATGAGTTAGGTCATACACTGGACAGTTTGAAAATGGACAACTAAATGTAAGGATAATTAATTTAGCTGGGATTTACATAATGCCAATTATAAATATCATGCTTGATCATTTTGTTTTATCACTAAAAGACGGTTAATGAAAAGTTTATTAAAAAATCATAGAGATATTCAGACACAGAAAGAGAAATTAAAGCCTAACTAAATTCAGCATTGCATTATAAGGTTAGAGAGGAAGAGCCTAAGAATTTCAAACTGTGAAGGTTAATTTATCTAGTGGCCTTACAGGAACATCCCCACGGCTTTGAGGTCTGGATTCCATGCACAGGTTAGATTTCAGGAGATTCAAAAAAGCAATTATCTCATATGGGATACATTCTCCTTTTGTGATCAGATGTTAAATTTGTGGTCAATTTGTAACTCTCCATGAAGACTGTAGAGATGTGGCTACAACAGTTTTGGAATCTGATTCTCAATGACAAAGGAGGACCTTGTGGAAAGATGAAGCTAGACCATTAAACAAAGTGGTAAATCAATGGAAATCTCCTCTTGGAGAAGACAATAGGCTGTTTTACATAGACAGTCTCTATATGATGACCACACCATGGATTATGCTTAATAACAGCTTTGAATGCTTGGGGCAGAATTGAAGAAGTAGAAAAAAAACCTGAGTCATTTACTAAAGTTATTCTAGGCTCAATAGAATTTTTGACAAACATTGACATCAACAGTAAATTGAATGGTACCAAATTCAGAAGCTAGACAAATAATAATTGAATCTCTGGCTTTTGAACATGTTAATTCACAGTGCAAAAGTTAATTAGGATATTAAAGGTAAGGTCAGCACTTAGAGTCATGGATCTGAGGTACAGTCAATATGAAGTCTCATAACCAGGATGATGCTTGGATAGGAGGGTGATTTCTAGCAGTTTGAAGAAATATAAAAATTTCAGGTGTTTCAATGGTAGTGAACATGGTTGTTGTAGAAAGTCCCCCCCCCTGGCCCATTTTGGGTCCGGGAGGTTGTGACCTGGCAGCAGCGGTTTGGACCCTGGTTCGCGCGCCCGCGGCTTTTGTCTCCCAAAAGAAATGAAATCACATGCTTATATACTTTTAACACTGTTTGGCCCATGTCTTAAGCACATTACAAGCTAGCTCTTTCATCTTAAATCAACCCATTTCCATGAATCTACCCACCACGTGGCTTGCAGCCCGTGGCTCACCTGAATTCCTACATGCTTCTTCTTAGGGGGACGGATCAAGACTGGCAAACTCCACCCTTCTTCCTACCTGGCTGCCTCTGATTCTCCACCCACTTCTATGGTGCTCTACACAGGCCAAAACAGTTCTTTATTCACAGTACACAGAGAACATTCCTACCACACATGGTCACCTAAAAAGAGATTGTAAAGAGGGTGTTCCTAGAAACATTTTTTCTATGTATAATACAAACACAACCCCCTCCTTTCTGGAATATGCAGAATGGTTGTTAAAGGCCAACAATGGTCCAATGAATGTAGATTAAAAAGGACAGACATGGAAATTCTATGCCTTCAACCTTGACGGGTCTATCATGCCCCCCACCCCCATTCAGTCATTTCATGTCACTGTGGAGGAAAGTCCTTTGCAGAGCAAAATGGAACCTAATGCCTTTGGTAAAAAAGCCATATTTCACTCGATGGTAGAACAGTTTTAGACAATTTAAGCAAAAGTTCAGAAAACCAGAGCAAGAGAGACATCTTTATTAGATGAGATGATAGTTCATCAACCAATATGACCATTCATGCTAACTTAACCTATAAAACTAACAAACACTTTTCATGTGATCAGATATAACTTTCCAACAGGAACCCTCCCCCAAATTAAAGTTGGAGAAGGTTTTTTATTTTTTGTTTTTTTTTTGCAGGGATAATGATGGCATCCAGCTAAGGAATCTGAAGACCACTGAACAAGTGAGACATGTGAAGGAAAAGGACATATCATCCAGAAAAAAGTGTCCAAAGAATAACAGTAAGTTGGAGTTCAGCATATCACATCTCCAACATGATAAAGTTGAATAATTAAGGTATAAATTTTATACCAAAATGTATGAGAGTAATATACATATATATTCTCATCATGATATTATTGGTCATATGTATAGGGTACTAATTAATTCTAGAAAAAGGCTTTGTCTAGCCTCCTGTACATAATTTCAGGCTTGAGTATTAATTAAGCGTTTGCTCTCTGGATGTAAATAACAAATATTGATCCTTTAACTTCTTTGAAATATGCTGCATATGATATTTGAAATGTCTGAGAATACTGCATTGAACCAAGACCATGCCCAAGAGTAACCTTTGAAGTTCCAAAAGGAGGATATAGTGCCACAATGATGACTTCACCAGGACTAAGATAATTCCACAGAGCTGACAAACACCAGGTAAAGATTAACTTTAGACTACAAACCATTCAGAACAATTTTGAGGTGGCTTGCTGAGATGATACAGCCTTAGAGACTCTTCTATCCAGGACTTGAGACAAGCCTTGTATTTTCCCATTATATAGAGAATGGACACCAAGTGATAAAGCTACCTCTCCCAAGACTTGGCAATTAACCCCAAATTTTGTTTTCAGGATCCTCTAAAGCTGCCATCACTCCTAGAGAGCATGAAGTAATTTTAAGAACACAATGTCCAATAGGTCATTTCATAGCTTATGGATATTTTCATTGTTTAAGGTGGTTGGTTATACGTGGTTATTGGTAATGGTCAGGAAAAAAGGTGAACAAAGGAGATTAGATTTAAGGATCTTATTTTGAAAAGATGAAAGGGGGGTTTAGAAATGATATAATAAAATGCTAGATTTTGAATCTACTCTGAAAATAAAAAGGGGAGATATAGATATGATAAGGTAAAATGTAAATTATGAAACCTACTTTTTAAAAGCAACTACTAGATTTAAATATTTTATATTGGCTTGGTTCTTTGTATACTGATGCAAATTTGAGATTTTTTTTTGTTAGAACTAAGTGTACATACATTTATTTCTACTCTTGTTCTAGGTATTTTACTTATACAACTCAGTCAATAAAATAGTGCAAATTTCTAGTTTTTAAAAGTTATTATTACCAAACTTGTAGAATAATAAAGAAATGAAACTTAGTAGTTAGTCGCCTATTACAACCAAACTTGTAGACATGTGGGTGCATTTTGGAGGGGGGGCCTTACCTGAAAATAAATATTTTAATTTTTTGCTTTATTTTTATGATGACAAATAGTTTTCAAGTTTATTTCCTTTTTCTTTGCTATTAAAATACAAAGCTAAGCCACAAACAGGTACAACCAAGACATTTTATCTCACAGTTACACCCTCCTATCCGATCGGATCCTCCTCTAAGTCTGGCCACTGACTGGACTAGCAAAGGGTGCAGGAAGACTCTCTTAGGTGGCACCATCATGAGGCTGGGTTTGGGGAGGTGTTGGGGAAAAAGGAGGTTCTAACATCTGGCTCCACAGTCCAGGTCCCTAGACTGAAAGTGAATGATAAGAATTATCCTTCCCAGGAAGGGAGCAGGAAGCTGCCTATTTCTGCTACAGCAGGTAAGAACTTAACTATCACCCTGGTTCTCTGGCTGCCAGGCACCCAATGCCAAACACCTCTGATGCCCATAGCTGGCAGGAGTCCAGGGCTGGCAGCATCTTCTTGGGTTACCAGGAGTTCTGCCTTGAGAGCAGGTAGAGAACTTTCCATGCAGTAGTATCATAGCAGTATGGGGTTGAGGGTTAGGGGGTATGAGCTTAGAAATTTCTGGTCCCATTACAAAACACTTTTTGATTAGAATAGAGTACTATCTCAATTCTTGTCTACACAAACCAGGCAGCCAAGCCAAAAAGATAGAACTAAAGAAACCCCAGAAGAAAAGAGCACAGCCATTTCACTCCCTTCAAAACCTATATACATATAAGTTGTTTTCTGTTTGTTTTTTTTTTTTTTTTTTTTTTTTTTTTTTAAAACTTTATTTGTTTATTATTTATTTGCCTTGGTGTTTGCCTGGAACTGGAACTACAGACAGTTGTTAGCTGCCATGTGGGTGCTGGGAATCGAACCCGGGTCCTCTGGAAGAGCAGACGGTGCTCTTAACCACTGAGCCATCTCTCCAGCCCCCCTGTTTGTTTTTTTAACATTTTTTAAATATGTTATGATCTTTTATTATTTTTCTTTAAAATAAATTCAGTGTTCACATTTCTATAAAGAACTGATGCAGTTTCTGGAGACCCGCCCTCCTGGAGCAGGAGAACAGTGCTTTTCCAGGCCTGCCCCTAGTCTGACTGCCCACGCTGATGCTTCGAGGAGCCTGGAAAAGCCAAAAGCCTGTGGAAGAGGTCTGTTCCCAGCCGGCCTCCCAGCCCCGGGCTCAGTAAGCCTTGGAGAAAGCATAGGGGAAGACTAGCTTACTATGAAAACTTTTTGTTAAAAAATAATCACACACGGCAATGTGTACACCTGTCAAGATGCTGAGGAAAACAAGAGCTTGGAGACATCCTTTCCAGGCTGTGTGTGGGGTGGCAGCACCCTCACACCCGCCTGTCCTTGGACTTGGGGTGCAGGGGAGTCCTGGCTTTCATCTTGGGCAGAGCCTGGCTTCCTAGTTCATGTTGGACTCCATTTTCTAAAACCTGTCCTGAGTCTTAGACCGCGCAGGAAGCACAAACGTTCAACCTGTATGCAAAAAGGTATAAAAACAACTAGAATATAAAAGTTTTGGTAATATAAGGCCATCTGTTCAAGTCCACCTTGGAAACCTATTTAAATATAGATATTTAAATAGTATATGAAAAGGCATCTTTAATATACTTTAAAAACATCTTAAAAGACCCCAAACTCAAAACAGAGCAAATTTTCCACAAGGCCAGCTAGCAAGAGGTCAACGTGAGGGCAAGCCTAGCTGAAGGACATTTGGCCAATTAGCAGGAAGTCATATTGTGGGCAAGCTTCAGTAAATCAAGAAACCAGCAGTTAGGAGCCCTTTAGAAAAGATAAGGAAGGCCACAGGACGGTGAAGAGACTGGGAGTGTCTAATCTTAACACAAACCAGGATCAAAACCTTTACAACCTTGCCCCATAGCTGAACCTTGTACATTATTTGCAGCATTACCCCTTAGCAGAACTTCGTATGTAGATCAAAGCAGACAATGAGACCTCCTTTTTCCTTATAAAAGGGGGCTGTTCTTTGTGTGGGCGTGCTCAGTTAGCCGAAGCTGCTGACTGCCCACAGGCGCATGTGTATTAAAACCTCTTGTTAATTACAGCCAGTAATTTCTGTGTCAGTTCTTGGGGCAGGGGTCTCTAAGGGTCTTTCAATCTGAAGTAATTTGGTAAGAGGAAATGTGTGTAAAAAATGTATCTTTTTCCTTTGAAGGAGGTAGGGTAGCAGGGAGGCCACATGGGTAATGCTTCAGCCAAGGGTAGAACTTGATGGAGACCTTGCTGTGGTCACCATAGTCATACAGAAGCTCCTTCCCAGCTGCAATGTCTCAGGAGGTGATGAGGATGAGGTGAGGCATGCCATCGATGTCATGCAGTTTGGGCTGGCAGTTCCCACACTTACTATGATTGATCACCCTCCCCAGGCGATTGGTTTCTTGAGTGGCATCCACACAGTAGGTTTTCCTCAGATACTAAAAATAGTACATGTAGCAGCCTGTGCTTACAGAGAGAGCCTCCTGCTTCTTGGCATCCTACTGTGATCTCAGTGAGGTCCCCATGGTATTCTACCACAAAGTCTCCCCGGGAGAACTGCTTGGTGGCAATCACACCCTTGCCGTTTCTGTCAGTGAGATCAACCTTCATGTCTTCTTCCTTCCCGTTCTCATCAGTTCATCTATTTTTTTCCTTTCCTCAGACTGCAGCTCCGGTTTGCTCTTCTTGTAGCTCCTTCACACCCGGTAGAATCCTGTGAGTTTTCTAGTCTGCTGTGTTTTCCCTTGAGACTTTTTCTGAAGGGCCTGCTTGCCCCTGAGGGGTTTTCTCAGGGCCTGCTTAGCAACCACTGTATTTGTAGGATCACAAGACAGGGGTGGAGTTTTTGGACGTTCTACTGTTTCATGTTTTTGGTTTGGAAAAGGTGCCAGGGGACCTCTCCTAGCGTCTTTGATTTTTTGTTTATTGGACTTCACAGAGTTTCAGATTGTATCTCTGGCATCTGGAATGCAGGACTCAGTCACCGCTATTGGGGAATATAGGACTGACATTTGGGAGACTGATTATGGCATCCTGGACAGAAATCATCCCACAGCAGGGTCCCTATGGAGATTCAGCAGAGTCTAGGTCTTGAAATTAGAGCCAAGCCGATGACTTGGAATGTATCGGCCAGCAGATGGCAGCAATGAGGCTGAGCCCAAGGGGCAGCTGGGATCCTGAAAGACCAAGAGTGGAAGTGGAAAAATGTTGAGGACCAACAGCTGACATATGGTAGCCTCATAAGGCCCGTACCCTCCTTGGTGACTAAGAAATCAGTGACCATTTTCACACAAATGTCAAAAAGTAGGGCAAATGAAGCCTGGAGGTGAGTACTCTTCACCAGGAGAGCACAGTCTCTGACCTTGTCAAGGTTAAACATGTGGTTCATCTGGTGAGTGCTTACCTCCCTGGCCTACATTGAACCCTACGATCCACCTCCAGCAGGAGACGAAGGGTCATGATGGGCACACCTGTCACCCCAGCACCTGGGAGAGAACAGAGGAGGATGTGTAGGAGTTCAAGACCGTGCTTGGCTTCATTGCAAGTTCAAAGTCCAGCTTGGGCTACATGAAACATTCCCATCACCACCCTTCAAAAAAGTCTGGTTAGACAACACTAATCAATCGCCATGTCCCATGTCCTAACTGACTTTGCAACTGGGACAACTCATCCTTAGAGTCTGTGCCTTGGCAGGTCCAAAGGCACAATGAATCCAGAAGTGTGTCCATGCACAGCTGAGAGTGAGACTGGGATCGTTTGTACCTGGATCAGGTCAAAGGGTCAGAGGATCATGGGGACTGTGAGGAAGGCAGACAGGGCAGATGTGACAGAGGGGCCACATGTGCAACACCCAGGGCAGCAGCCATGTTCAAACACTGCAGTCTGACACCCTTCATGGTCACACATATGTAAAATAGAAAAAAATTGTGTGCACACCAAAAATTCAGACTGCTCTTCCACAGAAAGTGCCCTTCCACAGAGAAAGCATCATGGCTGCAGTCCCAGTCATGGCTGTGAGTGCTGTTCTCAGTTGTCAAGTTGACTCTATGAAGAATGACCTTTCATCCAGAATTGAGGGCACCCCTGTGAGAGGTTTCTGCTCTGACTGAAGTGGGAGAATCCACTTCTCCCCTAGACCTTTGGTGGGAAGACACACCCTTAAAATGTCTATATAAGGACACAGAAGAAGGAAGCTTTTGCTCTTGCCTGCTTCTCCTCATCTTGCCGTCACATCCAGTCCTTCACTGGTCACTGTTGCCTTGTTCTTCAAGATTCCGGCATATAAAGATGAGCTGAGACACACAGCATGGTGGCCTGAGCAACCACTAAGCTTTGGTATGTTCTAATTGCAGCCTGGTAGTCATTCCAATAAATACTGATACATTCATTTAGACATGTGCAGAGTGGGAGTGCGAGAGAAAGACACACACACACACACAGAGAGAGAGAGAGAGAGAGAGAGAGAGAGAGAGAGTAAGAGACAGAGAGACACAGAGAGTGACATACAGAGACAAACACAGAGAGCTTCTTTCCGTAAGTTCTGTGATTCTAGACAACCCTGATTAGTACATTGCTATTGAGCAAATGAGATGTCACTGAAAAAAAAAAAAACTGATTTCAGCATCCTGGACAGAAATCACATTCCCCAAAAGGTTTCTATGGGGATTCAACAGAGTCTGGCATTTGAAACTAGAACACAGCCCATGACTTGGGATTCAGTGTCCAGCAGGTGGCAGCAGGGAGGCTGAGCACATGGGGCAGCTGGGATCCAGAAGAACCAACCTGAGCCTGTTGAGTTAAATTCCAGTGTTCCAATACCTAACATATGTCATGCCTAGCGACGACAGCCCTTCCTTGGTAGCTTAGCCATTTGGTGTCCTTTACCCACAGACCCCAGACAGCAGGGCAAGGCTGGATAAAACCTCAGGTGAATATTATCATGCCCAGGAGGACCCCTCTCTGACTTGGCTGTAGATCATCTGGTGGAATCCTTACTTGCCTGGCATGTACAGAATCCTAGGATCTATCTCCAGTAGGAGATAACGGGGCACACTGTGGCACACCTGTTCCCCAGCACCTGGGAGGGCACAGAGCAGGAACTCTGGGGGTTCAAGGTCATCTTTTGCAACATAACATGTTCAGACCCTGCTTGGGCAACATGAGACACCATCCAATAAAGGGGGAGGCTCTCAGACAGGAGAAATCCACCCTGCATTCTCTCACTATGAACCATCTGGAGCCAATGCATCTCAAAGCTTCTGAGCCTCTGCATCTCCAAGGTCAGGATGGATGGATATAGAAGTGTGTTTATGTGCAGCTGGCAGTGAGGCCATGACAATGAGGTCAATGACCATGAGAGTGAGCTCAGGTCATCGGTGGACTTCTGAGGAACCTTGAGGACTGTGAGGAAGGCAGATGAGGCAGACATGACAGAGGATGGCTGCATGGCCACCTGCAGGGAAGCAGGGACAAAGTAATCAATGCCAGAAATCTAAGGACATGAAATCGCCTCTGCACATGTCACTCAGGGAGAATGAACCCACTTCCTCAACTACAATCATGTCTCCCTGCCTTTCAGGGAACTCAGGGAACCTAGTCATTGGGAACTGTGTGGTGATCCTTCTGCTGAACTAACCCTGAGGCCACCACAGCCTCTGCTCTGCTTCTCATGTCTCCACTTCAAGCACAGTCTCAGTGTGTCCACTCGCAGAGATGTCTCAGGCAGTATGGCCTGACTGACATAATGCTGTCCTGAGCCTTCTTTACCCTCATGCTGGAATGACTATCTCTGGGAAGAGTCATCTCTAAAGCTTCATGGAAGGTGTCACGTGTCCCTGGCTCCTTGAGGTAGTGCTGAGTGATGCCATGCAGCTGCTCTGAAGCCTTTGTGCTGAGCAGAAGCCTACAAGGACTTAGTGTGACCCGGGTCCCCGCAGACCTGCCATTGGATGGTTGCATGGACTGAGCCCAAGCTTCCTCTGTGGGTGTGAGGACAGAAGGGCTCCTGCAGAAACAGAATAAGCTTCAGAATCACTGTCTAGATGAGGGAGGCTGTCAGCCTAGAGACACTGTGAACTGGGCAGCAGGGAGCTGGCCATCATAGACACGGTACACAATGCTGTGGTTCTATCGGAGAAATAGGATGGGTGGAGGAAGAACATGAAGGAGGCAAAAAGCAGAATAAGGGTCGCAGTTTCAGACTTGGGGGCTGAGGGAGCATCCACCCCAGCACCACCTTCATCAGAAATTCCTAGCTGAGCATGGACCAGCTAACCAGAGACATGGGTCAACTTTCTCTCCTAGAAAGATTCAGGCAGCCTCTTCCTTGGGAAAACAGAGAGGCTGAGACACCCAGAGAACCAGCAAACAAGGAGAAGGTGTGAGAGAGTGTGGAGGGGAGGGAGAGATAGGGAGGGAGGAGAGGGGGACAGTGGGGTACATGTGAAGGACAGGGCCGACAGGATGGGGAGATGGAAGAGAGGAGAGTCCAGCATGCAGAGGTCAAGGCTTTATCTTCCCACCAAACATGGGGCTGGGTTCAACGTCATAGCCATCCTGTGAGTGACCACAGGAGCATCTTCTGCAACATGGGAAAGAAGAAGCCAGAATCGTAAAGGAAGCTGCTGGTCACAAGGAGGTGGAGATGGGGAGGTCCTGCCCTCACTCAGTCCTCCACATGAGAAGGCTCTGGGGTTTGTGCCACTTTATCCCGATCCTTTCCTGACCCCTGAGCACCCCAGTGTCCCTCCACAGGGCCTGTTCTACTTCCTGATGGCCCCTCTGGTCTCACCTCTTGGAGGGAATCAGGACATGTCTTGGATCCTGTTTCTGCTGCTGACAGCAGCATGCCTGCAAGCTGGTGAGTGTGGGGACCTTGTAGCAGGTACTCTGCCTTAACCACAGGAGAAACCAGAGGAGCTGGGAAGAGCAGGCTGTCATGGGACAGGAGTCTGCTAGAGGAGCCAGCCTGTCCTCTGTGCCCCAAGAGAGAGCTCATCCTCAGAGTGGGTCCAGCCAACCCTTCCTTGTCTGGCCTGTCTCATAGGGGGCAGTGGGACATAGGGACAGTCCTGCCCTGTGCCACATTCATGCATAGGGATGGTGGCTCGGGAAGCTCTGGGTTGTCCTTTCCATCCCCTGCAGTGACTTCAGATTCTCCTCATCCTTCTCAGGTGACTCAGCAGGATGCAGAACAGCAAATGGCTTTGAGGTCAACCAACCAGCACAGCTCTCTGGTGTCCAGGGCGGCTCCATCGAGATCCACTTCTCCTTCTGCTTCCCCGGGGTGTTGGCAGAGGATCCACAGATGAGGATTCACTGGAGATGGAAGCACTACCATGGGGAATTTATCTACAACTCCACCCCACATTTCATACACAAGCACTTCAAGAACCGGCTCCACTTGAACTGGGCACAGCCTCAGACATCCGGAATCCTCAGAATCCTGGACTTGAAGGAGGAAGACCAGACCACATACTTCTGCCGAGTTCATCTGAACACAAGAAATGGAAAAGAAATGTGGCAGTCAATTAATGGGACCCGCCTCACCATCGCCCCTGGTGAGCATGTTCAAGGTCACCCCTGGTGGCCCTATCAGCCCTGGCTTCCTTATCCCACAGATAAAGTCTCATTAGAGACTTTACCTGTCTGGTCCTTCTCACAGTTTTCTCTCCTGTGTTCTGTCCCTCCCCGGAGCTCTGACATCTTCACCTTTCCTCTTCCAATAACTGTCCACAGTCCTCAGCTGCTCCCTCTGAGCTGACCCTCACTGTGCCCTCAGATCCCACCCACTCCCAGGACTCAGCTCTTCCCAGACAGTCCCGCCTCCTGCTCCTTTCTCCAAACTGCACTAAGCCCTGCCCACCACACCCTCTTGCCATGAGTCCATGTGTGTCTGGACTCCAGGATGGAGCCCTTGGCCCTGTGTCAGGGTCTCCTCAGATCTAGGCTTTACCCC
>PVIH01021417.1:0-29744 GCA_004025045.1 Sigmodon hispidus | reverse complement strand
GGGGGGGGGGGGGGGGGGGGGGGGAATGGCTAGGGAAGGCTCATACACTTACTCTTCAGGCTGCCCTCCTGCTTGCAGAGTTGATGTTGTGAATGGTTACAGTTCTGCATCAAAGCTAGAAGGCTGATTTGGGAACAGATCCTTAGCCCAATCACTCTATTACTGCTTTCTTTTTCTGAACGTTCTGTTTGGCCCAGGCTGTGTTTGAGCTTGCTTTGGAGCTCAGGTGGCCTCAGCCTCTTGAGTAGCTGGGACTAAAGCTCAAAGGCACCAGGCCTGGCTTAATCATCCTTTTGTGTACATCCACTAGGGCAGCCACCTGGCACTGGTGATCTCTCTCTCTCTCTTTTATTTTTAAGTCTCAGTATGCAGCCCATGTTGACCTCACAGTTGTGGCAATTCTCCTGCCTCAGCCTTCCACCACATCTGACTCCAGTGATGGGTTATTTTCTTTCTTTTTTTTTTTTTAAAGTTTTTTTTTTTTTTTAACTTTTATTTATTTATTTGCCTTGGTGTTTGCCTGGAACTGGAACTACAGACAGTTGTTAGCTGCCACGTGGGTGCTGGGAATCGAACCTGGGTTCTCTGGAAGAGCAGATGGTGCTCTTAACCACTGAACCATCTCTCCAGCCCCGGGTTATTTTCTTTTAAAAATTATATTTCCTTCCTTTAGTCCCAGCACTTGGGAGGCAGAGGCTGGAGGATCTCTGTGGGTTTGAGGCCAGACTGGTCTTCAGAGTGAGTTCCAGGATAGCTAGAGTTACTTAGTGAGACCCTGTCTCAAAAAAAACACCAAAACCCTACTATTTTTAATAGTGTGTGTGTGTGTGTGTGTGTGTGTGTGTGTGTGTGTGCGTGCGTGTGTTGGAGGGATGTACCTGTGGAGCCCTGAGGACTACTTGTGGGTGGCAGCTCTCCTTCTGCCATGTAGGCCCCAAGCACTGAGCTCAGGCATCAGGCGTGGCAGCAAGAACCCTTAATGGTAGGCCTCACAGCCCTCTTGATATTTCTTTTGTGTTTTGTTTAATCTTTCCCCGGGTGGTATTTCTTAATGCCATTTTCCACATTTGTTTGTGTTTCAGAATCTATACTCCGTGAGGCAAGGACTATTTGACAAAGGAAGTGTGGTATCTGTTTCGGGTGGTCTTTCTCCTGGGTAGTCTGAAGCTGTGTGCCTTTTGTTTCCTAGAAAGGCTCACACGTTGGCCAGATTGGCCTTAAACTAGATATATAGCCAAGGATAACCTTGAACCTCCATCCTTCTGCCTGCACCTCACAAGGCCTTGTGATACCCAGTATATCTCAGTATAAGCCAGTGAAAACTTTATTTCGTTTTTTTTTTTTTTTTTTTTTGACATGAATCTTGCTGTATATCCTAGTCTTCCATGAAAGTCTCTGTGTAGCCAAGGCTAGTCCTCAAACTCATTATCTTTCTGCCTCAGTCTCCCAAGTTTACCACCATGGTTCCAAGGAGGTCCACTGCACCAAGGATCCCCTGCTTTAAAGCTGCAGAAAGGCCTACACCTTGTAGTTTCATGTGGTAGCCGACAGACATCTGCTTCTGCTCTTGGGACCTGGTAGGTGTAAATCTGTTTGCTGGGAGCTCCCAGGCTGTTTCTTTTTTTTAATCAGTAAACTTTTAATTGGTAGTTGTTTCTAGGAAAATTTCCCTTCTGAGGCCAAGGCCTTTAAGCAAATGCTGCCTTATTAAAAGGCCTTTTCCTGCTTTGATCACTAACCTGTTCCCTAACCCTAACCCTAACCCTAAATTAGTTAAAGTCTGAGAACATGATTTTGTCAGAGGGCTGTTGTTTGGGTCTGTGTTTTAATTCTAGGAATACATTTGGTTTTACTAATGAAATTTGAGAGGATTGGTGAGTTATTTTGGGTGTGCATAGCCAAGCCCTGCAATGCTCAGCCACTCTTGATAAGAGGCACAGTGGTATCAGCTAGTTCCCTAAAAAGGCTTGCATTCTATGCAGCACACTGAGATTGTGGACTCCACTATCTGACTATAGGCTCTCACTTTTATCTCAAGTGGATTAGGAAGTTGGAGGCAGAAAGAGAGCTTGTGTGTCTTTACCTATGTCCCACATACTTCCACTTCACCATAGACAAAGAATTCTTCCCTCATTTTACATAAATTAATCCCCCCTGCCCCAGACATAGGGTATCATGTAACCCAGGCTGGCCTTGAACTTGCCATATAGCCAAGGACAGCCTTATATTTGCCATGTGTATGAGGCTGGCCTTGAACTTCTGATCCTTCAACCTCTGCCTCCCCAGCATCGAGATTCCAGACCTGTGCCACCATGCCTGACTCGTATTGATAGTAATTTACTAATGCTAAGTAGACTCCATAAACAATTTGAAACCAGAGGACAGGAAGACAGGTGTGTGGACTAGTGAAGCTACACCCACATTGGAATGAATTCCTAGCACAGACCCAAACTGTCTGGGCTTTGAGGTTGGGCCAATGTCAGGGCTTTGGAAGGCACGTCTTTAAGACCTAGGTGTTGGGCTGAGCATGCAGGGCACTCACCTGTCACCTGTCATTTCAGCCCTTGGAGGTAGAAGCAAGAATCAGGGGTTTAAAGGTCATTCCTGGCCACACAAGGCATCTGTGGCCAGCCTGGGCTACATGAAATGTTAACTCAAAAAAAAAAAAATTAGAACAAAAGTTAAAATAAAATCTAGGTGGAAATATTCTATCAGTCCTAAGGTCTGCAGGGAAAGCAGAAAGCGTGCTCGGATGGCTGCTGGACAGCGCAGTGTCACGGGGAGTCTGCGCAGTGTCACGGGGAGTGTTGGCTGACTCACTCTTTCGCTGGTCTAGGCCCAAATGCCTGCCCTGATATGGTGCTAGGTTATCCCTTCCTAGAAAATTCGGTGCCTCGCTTTGGCCCATCTGTGATGGAAAGATGTGCCCTGTGCTGCCACCTAACGGTCGTTCTCTGTCAAGGCCAAGCTCCCCTCGATGACACCCCCCACCCCCTCAATCCGGAGCTGCACTAGGTGCCTCATCCAAGGAGCCCAGGCCCTAAAGGCTGACAAGTCTTTTCAAATGTCACAATGTCCTCCTTGTTATTTCCTGACTGTGTCACCACCGAGGTTAACTCTGAAAACAGAGAGGAGCAGGTCCGGAACAGGGAGGAAGCAGGAAGCCGGGGAGAAGGGATCCCTGGATTGAGGGGAAGCAACAGCCTGGTGATGAGGTGGGTGGAGGGAGCTGATGGGAAGAGAGGCTGAGTCCTCCCGCTTGTTAGAGAAAGGAAGAGCAGGTGCCAGCTACTTGGAATGAATGTGCCAGTCAGATGGCTCTGCCAGCATTTCCAGTTTTATCTTTTAAAATTATGATTTGTTTATTTGAGACAGGATCTCACGAAGCCCAATCAAGCCTATGTGTCCTGAACTCTCTCTCTCTCTCTCTCTCTCTCTCTCTCTCTCTCTCTCTCTCTCTCTCTCAGCAGGGTCTCTCCACTATGTAGACCAGTCTGTGCCTGGAACTCATAGAGAACCTCCTGCCTGGTCTCCAAGCTGCTAAGGTCTCAGAAAATGTACCACCATACCTAAATAGACATCTATTTTCTTTTTTAAACTTTATTTATTTATTTGCCTTGGTGTTTTGCCTGGAACTGGAACTACAGACAGTTGTTAGCTGCCATGTGGGTGCTGGGAATCGAACCCGGGTCCTCTGGAAGAACAGATGGTGCTCTTAACCGCTGAGCCATCTCTCCAGCCCCGACATCTATTTTCAAACAGAAAAATGAGGCAAAGAGTAGTGTTACCAACTAGGGCTGCAGGTTGGGGGACTTGGTAGCCAATGGCACTCCCTGACTGTCCATGATCATAAGTACACCTGGCTACAGAATGGCCAGGCATATATGGTACCTGCCTGGAAACAGTAAGGATAAGGGTATAGGGAGTGGTGGGGTCTGTGGTAAAAAACAGCACATACCCTAGCTAAGAAAGCTCTGAACCCATGGGTGGCTATGAGTCTAGTGAAATGGTGCATCTGCATTGCCAGATCTTTCAGATTCTAAAGAGCTGGAAGCCTGGATTCTTCTGTGAAGTCTTTCTTTTGAAGTGCTGGCAGCCAATGTTGCTTAAAAAAAAAAAAAAAAAAAAAAAAAGCAGCAGTCTTCGGACCAAATAAAATATGTCAGGGAGGCATATTTAGCTCCAAGGCCAACTCTGAAAACTTGGAACAAGGGCTATTTGTGTTCTGGAATCGTGACACACTAACAAGACCCTTTCAAGGCGTGCAGTCTCCAGCAAGCAAAGGGGGTGCGAAAGTGTAGTGCTTTGGCTCAGACTTATCATTGATGGTCAAAACGAGACGTCTACAGAGAGCTAGTTTGTTAGTATTTCACGTGCTACTAGGAAGTATTGAATGTATTCATTTGTGAACTTTAGAAGCAGTTATTGGCTAGACCGGTGATAGAGGCTTGTAATCCCAGCTCTTCAGAAAGCTGAGGCAGGAGGATGTCAACTTCGAGGCCTGCCTGGACAGCATAGTGACACCTGTCTCAAAATAAAAAGCAAAAAGAAGTCTGGGGATATAAATAAGTGGGTGTTAGGCACTGGCCTTGAACACATAAGGCCTTATCTACAATCTTTAGTAATGAAGGAAAAAAAAAAAACATTTACTGAGCAAACTATATGCTTAGTAAAGATGAGTCCATCCTTTTCTGTGGGGACCCAGGTTCTGTCTGAGACTTTTAGGGCCACACAGTCTCCATCACAGCTGCTGAGTCAGCCACCATAGTTGCCAAGCAGCTTTGGGCACCACACAAGCCAGTGGGTGTTTCTCCAGAACCCTTTTCTCATCAGGCAACAATCCAAACTTGGCTTCTGGGTCAGACCCAAGTCCTGACCTGCAAGAATTAGACAGCTTGCAGCCTAATGCAAACATTTTCTTTTTATTCATGACAGAGTTTCTATGTGTTCCCTTGTCTGTCCTGGAACTCACTGTGTAGCGCAGGCTGGCCACAGACTCAGAGACCCTCCATTCTGCCTCTGCCTCCCGAGTGCTGGGACTGCCAGCTCAGAGTTGGTTCCCTCCTTCAACCCCGAGGGTCATGGGGACTGAATTCAGGTTGCCAGGCATAGTGGCCGGTGTCTTTACCCACAGAGTCAGCTTGACATCCCACAACTATTTTCTTTTACTTTTTTTTGTTTGTTTGGTTAAAACAAAGTTACTAATGTGGCTTTAATTGTCAATTTTGTGCTTCAAACCTACCATGTGCCTTCCCAATTTAGGACTGTATGATGTCCCTTTTCTTTTCTTTTTATCCATGTATCCCCTTGTTCAGGTTCCCTTTCCCCTCCTGCCCCTCCCAGTCACTCACTCTTCTCTCCATCAGTTTATCTCCTCCCCCTCCCACAACTATTTTCTTAAGAAAACCTACACATTACATTTTGGCTATCAGGACAAGAATTTAAGAAGCACCATCTTATGCTTTTGAAGTTGTATTTACAAGTAAGATACTCAATGCAACAGTATAATTCATTCTCTCTGTCTCTGCCTCTCTGTCTCTGTCTCTCTTTCTAATTGGGAATCACTTTGTAGCCCTGGCTGGCCTGGGCTCAAACTCAAGAAAATGGTCTCTGAATCCTGAGTATGGGACTAATAGCCCGCATCTCTACGCCTGGGTACCATAACCCTCTTGTTAACTGTTATTATCTAGCTCAAGTAATTTATAACAGCTGACTGCAGTTACCAGAATCACTGGAAATGGTGCTGGGCTGATCCAGTTGTCAGGTTAGTTTTTCCAGGCTGTTTGAATAAGAATTTGATTTCAGGGACTGGAGAGATGGCTCAGTGGTTAAGAGCACCATCTTCTCTTCCAGAGGACCCGGGTTCGATTCCCAGCACCTACATGGCAGCTAACAACTGTCTGTAGTTCTAGTTCCAGGCAAACACCAAGGCAAATAAATAAGTAAATAAATAAAGTTAAAAAAAAAAAAAAGAATTTGATTTCAGATAACTTTCACAAAGGGAACCATTTCCAGATAATGTTGACTTAAAAACAAACAAAAGAACAAACAAACACCAAGACTGAGTTATTCTAAAAGAGTGATCCAACCCTTTCTTTTTAAAACAAACAGGAGCCGGAGAGATGGCTCAGTGGTTAAGAGCACCATCTGCTCTTCCAGAGGACCCGGGTTCAATTCCCAGCACCCACATGGCAGCTAACAACTGTCTGTAGTTCCAGTTCCAGGCAAACACCAAGGCAAATAAATAAATAAAGTTTTTTTTTTAAAAAGAAGAAGTTGTGGATGGAAGCCCCTGCTTAGGGCCCTAGAGAAAGTTTTCCAGCAAGGGAGTCAGGTTGGCCTCTTGGTCATCTCTTTTTCTTCTTGACTAGAACAGACACGGAACACCTAAGTAGGTCAGCTTCTGTTTTGTGACCATGAAAACAAAAGCTAGAAACTAATCGGAGTGGAGTAGGGGATGAGGGGCTGATAATATCCATCTCCTAGCCACAAACTGAAGGCTTTTGCTTCTTTTACTTTCTTCTTTGTTTTTTCTTTTGTTAAGATCTATTTATTTATTTTAATGTGTGCATATATGTATACATGAGTGCAGGTGCCTGTGGAATCCACAAGGAAGCGTATGACTCCTGAGCTATGGTTAGAAGTGATGTGAGAACTGAAAACCAAATTGTAAGAGCTGCAATTGCTCCTAGTCACTGGGCCATCTCTCCAGACCTTCCTTTTTTAGCTTTATTTCTTCAGGATCCTGCTATATAGATTAGGCTAGCCTCAGATTTAAACAGTGGAACAAACCTTTCCTCTTTGCCTTCCAAGTGTAGGGGTTAAAGGTTCACACCACCTAGCTTCCTTGGGTTTTTTAACTCTGTGAGGAAAGCTATGGTCTCTCTGGGGCAAAGCCGTATCATCTAATTTTGTTGTTGTTTGGTTTTCTTTGAGATAGGGTATTAAGGCTGGTCTTGAATTTACTCTGTAGCTGAAACTGGTCTAGAAACTGCCCCCTAGCCCCTCCCCTGCCCCATGCCCCAGCACACCGGGCTCCATTTGAACTATTTAGAGTTTTTTTTTGTCATATTCTCACATTTCATCAGCTACCCTGGATATAAAATGCAAGGAATCTAGCATTCAGATTTGTATTAATATCCAACTCTTCCTCTGCTACCTTGAAAGGTTAGAATTGTCTAAAATCTCAAGCTAGGCTGTGATTCAATAATAAAGATCTTGCCTGGTTCTTGCTTTAGGCCTTGGGTTCTATCCCCAGAACCAAGGAGAAATAAAGAAGTAGGATCTTGTTCCCAACTGAGTAACATATAATGATCAAAAAAGTCCTTGGCGTTCTCAGGAAGACATGCTATCATAATACATCAACATAAGATTCTAAAGAAAATGTTCAACAAGGCAACTTCTCATAAAATCAAAGGGCCTGTCAACAGACTTCACCTGGAATACGCAGCAAACACATTTTGCTGACAGATTACCTGGAAGGTATTTACAAATACCTGACTCCAGCCCATATTTTAGAGTTTCATGTCCCTGTAGTCCATCATATTTTGTGGCATATAGGCTAAATTAAGAGCCTTTCAGCTCTTTGAGCTCACTTGCTAAACTTCACACAATTGGAGTTTCAAATAATAGTGTCGGTGCTGGATGAAAATGTAAGACATATTGAGGGAAAGTGTGAGATTGGCTCAGGAGCATGCCGGCTGCTGGTAACCTCTGTGCTGGTGTCAGGTCCCTGGAGCTGGAGTTACATGTCCTAAGCATCCAAAGTTGGGATGTTGGGAACCAAGCTCCAGTCCTCTGTAAGAGCAGTCAGCACTCTTAACCAATGAGCCCGCTTTCCAGCCTTGACACTCCTTTCTGTTACTGTTGCTATTGTTTGTCTGGTTGGTTGGGTGATTTGGGCTTTACAACATAACCAAATAACTCCCCTCTTGGTAAAAGCCTAAGAAAAAAAAGACAGATAAGAAAATATGTGACCATATGTCTATACAAAATTTGAACATCAAAGCCAGCATATACAATCTTGGCTGTCTGGAAGCTGAGGCCTGAGGATGCACATGAGTTCAAGGCCATTCTACTCTTCATGGAGAGTTCAAGACTACACAATGAGTGCCTTCTGAACATCTACAGATGCCCTATCCTGCCCATACTGTTTATCCCAGTAATCATCACCTGTGATTATCTTTCCCACTGAACTAAGACCCCTCTGATGGCAGTAACTTTCTATTTCAGGACCAGCCTCAATGGCATACAACCTATGCTGGCACACAAGATCCTTTGCCAAAACGTAACTAAGGATGACCTTGAACTTCTGATCCTCCTGCCTCCACCTCCTGACTCATGGGATAACAAGCATATAGCATCAGGCCTGGTTTGCACAGTGTCTCAAATCCAGGGCCTTGTCTATGCTAGACAAGCACTCCCACCTGCTCAGCCCCATCTATGAAAGTCTTGATATTGTTTGAACAAGTACAGGTACTCACCCACACAGCCACCCACTCAGCACTCTGTGCTGTGCGGTAGCCCTTCTTTCTGAACCTGTCTTTGCACCCCTAGTTCTTAGCTCAGTGGTGATGCACGGGGTATGCTCCACAGGATTCATCTCTTTTGACAGTCCCACTGCTCCAAGAACAGAACTTTGACCTTCAGCATGGGTACGCTCCAGCTCCCTATGTGCCTGGCACTGTACTAGCAGCTGGAGAGGCCTCAGGGAGCTGATGAAGGCAGGCAAGGCTGACTTCCTCATCTTTGCAGGGAGCTGCTCCCCCAGGAAGCTGCTAGTGACAGCAACTGACTCATTTGTACTCTCAGAGAAAAGCACATTTCCTTGGGATCCTGACTATGTCAGTCCCAGGGTTACAGGAAATGAGAGTCCCCAATGAATCTAGATGGATCTAGTTCTTTTCCGCTGTGTGAGTAGGAAAGAAGTATAGTTTGCCTTTTTATGTCTTTGCTGCAATCACACTGACATCCATAATTAAAGAGATCTTGTCAGCATCTCTGTTCACTCTGATTTCTATGTACAAAACATAGCAATAGGCGCTGTCACAAAAGACTGTCACTGACTTGCTCTCTCTCTCTCTTCCTCCTTCTCTTTTGGTTTTTTGAGATAAGGTTTCTCTGTGTGGCCTTAGCTGTCCTGGAACTCTCCGTGTAGACCAGGCTAGCCTCTAATTCACTGCATCCCAACATTGCTGGTTCTCTCTCTCTCTTTTTTTTTTTTAAATATTTATTTATTTATTTATTTATTTAAACTTTATTTATTTATTATTTATTTATTTATTTGCCTTGGTGTTTGCCTGGAACTGGAACTACAGACAGTTGTGAGCTGCCATGTGGGTGCTGGGAATCGAACCCGGGTCCTCTGGAAGAGCAGACGGCGCTCTCAACCGCTGAGCCATCTCTCCAGCCCCTTAATATTTATTTTTATTTGATGTGAATTGGTGTTTTGCCTGCATGTATAACTGTGTAAGGGTGTCAGATCTTGGAATTACAGACAGTTGTTAGCTGTCATATGGATGCTGGAAATCGAACTCAGGTCCTCCGGAAGAGCAGTCAGTGCTCTTAACTGCTGAGCCATCTCTCCAGCCCCTGCTGGTTCTCTTTAAGCCAGCACAGGAGGCACTGAAGCTTTACCACCAGGCAAGAGCAAGCTAGAACCCAAATTCTAACATCCTCATAGGCTTGAAATTGTTACTTGTGCTTACCTGTGTTTACCTGCGCTTCCCTGTGCTTACCTGGGCCAGTTCCTTAATCTCTCTAAACTTGAAGGTTTTTAATCAGTTAACAACTTTGAGGTCATAAAGCTTTTTCTGTAAAAATGGAGTAGATCCTGTGGGCCAGCTACAATGGCCTGTCTGCAGCCTGTGCAACCCAGTGAGTTCACAATCAGCCTGGGATACATAGGGAAACCCTGCCTAAAAATAAAAGCAGAAAACAGACATGCCGGGTGTGCTGCTTATCAAACTTCCAGCAGGAGACCGGCAGAAGTTAGAGGTCAGACTCTGAAATAATGAGTTCAGGGCCAGTTTAGGCCATGAGCAAGAACTTGTCACAAACAAACCAGCCAGAACATGAATAATTCAAAGCACAATGCCTGGCCTTAGTCAGGATGCCATACTAGAAACACCTCCCCCACCCCCAAAAACATTATAAATAGCAAAACAGAACCTAAAACATCCTGTAGATCCATTGGTTTTTGTCTTCAGTTAGTCGTACTGTTCCTGGCATCAAAGCACACTTTAGGACCAGAGTTCTGATTCCAGCATTCAGCATCCTTACGGTGCCTCAGGAACCACCTGCAACTGCAGTTTTAAGGGATCTGGTGCCCTCTTCTGGCCTCTGAGGGTATCTACACACACACACACACACACACACACACACACACACACACACAAACTCTAAATCTTAAAAAAAAAAAAAAAGTATGTAGTTAGAAATGGTATGCTCTGTACCCTAGATTTACTGCTGAGCCAGGAAGACCTTGAAGTTCTATTCATTTATTTTTATTTTTCAGTGCTGGAGATAGAACTCAAGGCTTCCTGCATGTAGGCCAGCCCGCTGTCCCTGAGCTAACCTCTACCTGTTTTCTCTTTACCTCCTTTTAGTTTTATTAAATTATTTTTGAGATGATAATGTAATTACATCATTTTACCTTGTCTTTTTTACCTTTGCCTCCTTCAGATCCTCCTATACATTCCTCCTTGCTTTCTCTCCTCCCAGTCTCCCCCCCTGCTTTCCCCCTCCAGCCAGCTGGACAAGACGCTGCTATATAGCTGAAGCTGCCCCCTAACTCAGGAGTCTTGGTCTCCCTAATGTGGGGATGGCAAAAGTGTTCTCATGCCCAACTCCATGTAACTGTGTGAACAGATATTATTAGAAAATAAAAGAAACCAGGATGGATTAGTAAAGGGAGACTGAAGAGCCCTTGATATTTTTTTCAGGTTCATAATTTATTGTACAAATTGAGTATTACATGATGAGTTGACATCGGCTTCTTCAGGCAGGCATGGAACTTAATAGATGAGGTCAGACATTTAAAATCCGTTTATGGGCTGGAGAGATGGCTCAGCGGTTAAGAGCACCGTCTGCTCTTCCAGAGGACCCGGGTTCGATTCCCAGCACCCACATGGCAGCTAACAACTGTCTGTAGTTCCAGTTCCAGGCAAACACCAAGGCAAATAAATAAATAAATAAATAAAGTTTTTAAAAAAAAAAAAAAAATCCGTTTATGTTGCTTTCAGAGCTGGAGTTTTTTTAGGCCTTAACTTGAAGTGTAAGACCAACAAAACAATGCCTCCTTATCTGGCCAGTACACAATTTATTCCACCTGTGAGAGTATAAGAGTTGAAATACTTTTTAAAAAAATTATTTATTTGCCTTGGCGTTTGTCTACATGTGTATCTGTGTTGGGTCCCCTGGAACTGGAACTACAGATAGTTGTGAGCTGCCATGTGGGCGCTGGGAATTGAACCCCGGGTCCTCTGGAAGAGCAATCAGTGCTCTTAACTGCTGAGCTATTTCTCCAGCCTGAGTTGAAATACTTTTTAATACCAGTGAACTGGAATTGAGCATCACTTTCTGGACCAGCCATGGCTTCAGTCCTTGGCCCAGATCACAAAATTCGGCAGCTGATGTCCTTCAACAAACCCAGCTATCAGCTCAGACCTTTATTTTATTTTTTTTAAGAAAGAGTCTCTGGGGGGCTGGAGAGATGGCTCAGCGGTTAAGAGCACTGACTGCTCTTCCAGAGGACCCGGGTTCGATTCCCAGCACCCACATGGCAGCTAACAACTGTCTGTAGTTCCAGTTCCAGGCAAACACCAAGGCAAATAAATAAATAAATAATAAATAAAGTTTAAAAAAAAAAAAAAAAAGAAAGAAAAAAAGAAAGAGTCTCTGACTGGAAAGATGGCTCAGCTGTTAAGAGCACTGACTGTTCTTCCTGAGGTCCTGAGTTCAATTCCCAGTGACCACATGGTGGCTCACAACCATCTATGATGACATCTGGCGCCCTCTTCTGTATACTGTATGCTTAATAATAAATAAATAAATTAAAAAAAAAAAGAGTCTCACTGCATATATCTAGCTGATCTGGAACTCTTAAAAATCTGCCTGACATTTTTTTTATTTTTACCAAGTATCCTTGGGGCTGGGGTTGTGGCTCAGCTGAGGAAGTGTTGGTTTAACACAGACAAGTCCTTGGTTCAGTCTCTGCCCCGTGTAACGAGGAATGGTGCTGCATACTTGTAATCCCAGCACTCTAGACACTGAGGCAGGAGGATCAGAACTTTAAGGTCATTCTCAGCTACATTGCAAGTTTGAGGCTAGCCAGGACTACTTGAGACTGCATCTCAGAAAATAAAATTAATGAAAAAGACATAAAGGGAAAGGCAGGCCTTGTGGGAGGGGAGACACTGTGTGGGTTGGCCTGAAACTCATATCAGCTTTTATACCTCAGGCTCCTTTCTCAGGCTTCTTCAACAAACATTTGTGTAAATGAGCAGATGCTTCTTCAGGGGGAAGAGGATCCGCCACTCATCCAACCCAAATGATGGGAAAACTTTTTTTTTTTTTTTGAGACAGAGTGTCTGGCTGCACTAGAATTTGCTTTGAAACCCAGACTGGACTTGAAGTCACAGAGATCTGCTTGCCTCAGCCTCCCAAGTGCTGGGATTAAAGAGTGTGCCACCACTGCATGTTTAAAAATGCAAAGACTCACTCACCTAGCACCAGTCCCAGCTGAAGGGCTTTCTATCAAAATAAAGGTTCCAGCTGGGAACATGAATCCATGGTGGAGCATTTGCCAAGCATGTGGGAAGCCCTGGGTTCATGTCCTAGCTTCTCAACAAAAACAAAGCATAACAATAAAAAAGGACCCAGAGTCTAGGACACAAAGAGCGGGGATGGCAGTGGGGAGGGTGCAGGAACAATCCCTTCCCTCTGTCCTGTTTTGATATTCGAAGCTGTAGGTGGCTTTCCGGCAGCTAGCAGAGTCCTCCAGCTCAGATCCTCAGGGACTAGGCAAGGCCACTGCCATGGATAGGAAGCAATCTGTCATAAGCTGCAGTTTGAATGACATTGTCTGGCAATCAGGAGAGAAGGCCAAGACTTGCTCCTGAGTGTTCTTGTGGGTCTGGTGAGCCCTCCCCGGGGCCTCCTGGCAGACTGTTTTTCTTCACACAGGAAATTCACATTTTGAACTTTAGTTTCTAAAACACATTAAATCCTATTTCAGCTTTTAAAGGGGCAGGAGGGGGGTGAGCATAATGACAGCTCATCTGCTTCGTGTCTCATCTAAGGAAATTATCTCTTCAGCAACGATCAGGTGCTCCTGACCTGCTCTTAAGTGTGGGTATTTTTGAGCTAACTTAGGAAGTGTGTAGGATAATTGTTAGTGCTCAGAGGACCTAGTTCTAGCCTAGTGTTTAAAATCTCAGAAATGCACAGATGCCCTCTTCTCTGTGGAGCAAAGAAAAGGTACTTGCTCAGGCCAGAAGGGCTGCAAAAAAAACAAAAAACAAAAGACAAAAAATAAAACAAACAAACAAAAAGTCCCCTCAGGGTGGATGCTGTGTCTTTTCTTTGCTCATCCCTTCCTCTCAGAGAGAGAGGGAGAGGGGGAGAGAGAGAGAGAGAGAGAGAAAGAGAGAGAGAGAGAGAGGAAGAGGAAGAGGAGGAGGGGGAGGAGGAGAGAGAAGGAGAAGGGAGGGAAAGAGAAGGGGAGGGGAGGGGAGGGGAGGAGGAGGAGGAGGAGGAGGAGGAGGAGGCGGAGTACATATATGTGCATTCATATGGAGGCCAGAGATCCATGCTGGTCCTTCTTGGCTACTTTCCCCACCCCCAATTTTATTTTATGTGTGGGTGTTTTATTTACATGGATGTCTCTACACCATGTGCATGTAATGAATGCCCTCAGAGGCCAGAAGAGAGTATTGGATTCCCCGGACTATAGTTACTGATGGCTGTGGGTGATGGGAATCAAACCTGGGTCCATTGGATGCTCAGCCAGTGCTATTAATGGCTGAGCCATATCTCCAGCTCCTCCCCTTTCTCCTCCTACCTCTCCCCCTTTTCTCCTCCTCCTCCTCCTTCTTTTTCTTGAGATTGTGTCTCTTTCTGAGCCCAAAGATCACCATTCAGCAAGATTCATTGGCCAGTGAACTCCAAGGCTCCTCCTGGCTCTGCCTCCCCGGTGCTGAGGTTATTGACAGGTAACACCATGCTTGACTTTAAGTGGGTGCTGGTCATCCAAACTCAGATCCTCATGTCCCTGCAGCAAATACTTCACCAGACTGAATCACCTCCTCAGCCACTCTCTGCCCTTTCTTTCTTTCTTTTTTTTTTTTTTTATTATTATGAATAAAGAAGTCACATTTTCTATTCCTGTAAATCCTTAATCAAGGTCCCTTCTCTCTCCCACCACATAGTTCATTCTTTCTTCTCCACATCTCCCCATCCCCTCCATGGACAGGCGGTCCCAAGGTCCCAATATTGCTTAGTTCAGCCTCCACTCCTGGAAGATCCAGTTTTCTCCCCACAACATCAAGACTGAGTCAGGTGTTCCTCTAGGTCTCTGCCCTTTCTTGTTCATTTGTTTTGAGGCAGGCTGCCCTCAAACTTGCTATGTAGCAGAGGCTGGCCTTGAACCTTTGACCTTCCTGCTTCTACCCTCCAACTGCTGGAATTACAGGCTATGCTACCATATCTGTCTCTATCGTTCCTCCCCCAGTTTATCTAACTTTTATTTGTTTGTTTATGGAAACACTAAAAATATGGCATCTACCAAAAGCAGTCCTCATGGGGGGCAAGAAGTCAATAATTGATGAATGCTGCTCTGTACCAGTCACTAGGCTAAATTACTCATTCAATTATTATTACTCATTTAATCCCCACAAAAGTGTCTTCAAATAAATCTTCTTACAGGTTTTATTCTTATGGATGCAGAAATTGAGGCTTAGAGGACAAATTCCATGTTCCTAACCACCTAGACTGTCCCATTTCTCTCTAGGGTTGGACTCATCTGCAGGCTTTCACATGACAATACCTAGCCTGGAGGGCATCCACCACCATCCATACAGAAAATGAAGGAAGAGTAAAACCCTCTTACCTCCACCAGGTAGCACTGTAACTCTGCTCACCTGTGTCTGCAGCGTTCTTCCACGGAGCTCTGAACTTTGCCTGCCTGGATCTAAGTGCAAGCTTCTCACCCTCTTCTGCGAGCTTCCAAGGTCACTGGTTTCCCTGAGGATGACTTTCTCAGGATTTGGCAAAATAGGGATACAGAAGGCTGGGGATGCAGCCCAGTGGTCAAACCCTTGTCCAGCATATATAAAGTCTGGGTTCAATTCACAGTGATAAAAATGTTTTTTAAAAGGTGGGGGATGGTTGTAGAGAGATGCTCACTCACAGCCCAGGAGGGGAGAGGAGCTAGAGATGGGAACAGACTGCTGAGGAGGAGCAGGTAACTTGGCAAGCCTCATTCTGGGCAAAAGGCCCAGCTCAGAATATCAAAGGCTCTCTGCTGGGGAGCACAGTAGTGGAAAAATTCAAGAAGGTTCAATATTTAAGAATCAAGCCAGGCCAGAAATGGTGGCCCATACCTGAAATCCCAGTATTCAGAGATCAAAGGTAGAATATGGGTTGGTTCTAGGGTGGCCTGGGTTGCAAGCAAGATCCTGTCTCAAAACAAAAAGAGGGCCAGTGGCAAGGCATTGTCTTTCCTTTACTATACCCCTCTCAGAGCTAGAATGCCACTCTCTCCAGATCACATATAATAGCCCTGAGCTCTCACACCCCAGTGTATGTTCTAATTTGGAAATGCAGCTATTATAGGTGGGATTAGTTTGGGCATCATGAAAATGGCCCTGATCCTAGTACTGATCAAAAGCAATTTAGAAGGCTGAAGAGATGGCTCAGTGATTAAGAACACTAGCTGCTTTTCTAGAAGACTGGGTTCAATTCCCAGCACCTACACCGTGGCGCACAACTATTTATAACTCCAGTTCCAGGAGAGCCAATGTTATTTTCTGTCCTCTGTGGTCACCAGGGATACACATGGTACATAGACATACATGCAGGCAAGGAATACACAGAGAATAATAGAAACTGAATTTTTTTTTAAACTTTTATTTATTTATTTGCCTTGGTGTTTGCCTGGAACTGGAACTACAGACAGTTGTTAGCTGCCATGTGGGTGCTGGGAATTGAACCCGGGTCCTCTGGAAGAGCAGACGGTGCTCTTAACCACTGAGCCATCTCTCCAGCCCGAAACTGAATTTAAAACAGGAAAGAAATTTAGAGTCATACAGAGAATAGTCTGTGTAGAGGAAGGCAGAGAATAGGGTGATGTGTCCACATGTCAAAGACTGTCACAACTCATCAGCAAGCCATTGGAAGCCGAGGGAGGCCTGGAATTGATACTGTCAGCCCTCAGAAGGGACCCCACCCAGCTGGCACTTTGATTTCAGAGGTTTGACCTCCAGATCTAAAAGACAATACACTTTTGCTATTGGAGTTACTCAGCTCACATTTTATGACAGTGTCCTTGAAAACTAATGCATCCATTTGCTTCTGCCCAATCTAGCCCTGGTTTCCTAACCCTGAGCCTCAGAAAAGCTAAAGCTGCTGAGAGCTTTTCAATAAAAACCCAATAGCCAGAGCTCTTGGGCAGGCAGAGGGAGCCAGTGGGCAGTGAGGGGGGCTTAGTTCCATTTACAGTGGAGAATGTTCCAAACCCTGAAAAACATGTGGTTTAAGAGAAAGCCATCTCAGAACGGAGCTGGGTGCCAACTCTTAGGGAATCCAAATATTCAACCCCAAGTCTGGAACATGGTTGTTGTTTAATATGGCTCACTAAGTCTTTGTTCTCAGCCTTCTCTTTGTCATATTCAGACTTGTTACCAACTTGCCTTTAGTTAATCCCATAAAGGCAGCCAGTTTCCATGGTTACCTCCAAGCATGCAGCAAGGTGCCTCTCCTAGGAGACCCTAGGTTTAAGGAAATAACAAAACATGTCCCCCCCCCCCAGCACAGTGAAAGTAACCTGGACCCAATGAGCAGAATGGGATACTGGGGGTGGGGGTGGGGGAGTAAGCCAGTGATAGAGCTGGGTGTATTCGGAGAAACAGAGCAGAGAGCCTCCCCAGTGTTGTATCTACTCCACACTGAATCCATCCTAGGGAGTAAGTACTGTGTCAAGCTCTTCCTCTGGTTTTCCTCTGTGTAGTCATTGTCCGGGTGAGGATGCCCAGTCACAAGTCACTGGGCTGGCACTCAGTAAATCTCTGCAATCTAAAGTCAGGATGAATCACTAGCCAACAAGAGGTGCCAATCTGGTGTGTGTGCTATGTGGTTATACATGTGGGAGAAAGGCCATAGCAGGGCCTAGACAACTAAGCAGGGTCTTAAAGTCACTTAGAAAGGCTTCCAATTCCCACACACTTCCCTGATGTCCTGGCAGCTTCCCAATGCACAGTCATGGTTCCCAGTTATCTAACTATTTAGATGGAGTGACCAGTCGCCATAAGTCTACCTTCACTCAGACACCACTGCCAGGTTGGTAGATTCTCAGGACCAGCTCTTCAGAAGAGCTGTATACCAAAGTAGAGGTTCCCACAGCCACCCTCGAAGACGCTGCACAGACCTCAGAAAAGGTGCACACAGTTAAGATTTATTATTTTATGTGCATGAGTGTTTTGCTTGCATTAATGTCTGTACACTGCCAGCCTGCCTGGTGTACAAGGAATCCAGAAAAGGGAGATGGAACCCTTAAAATGGGAGTTATGGGTGGTTGTGAGCCACCATATGGGTGCTAGGAATAAGGGTGTATCTTAGTCCTCTGTAGAGCAGCCAGTGCTCTTAACCCCTGAGCCATCCAGCTTCAAGTTGCCATATTTATGGCAATAATTTATCAGAGTGAAGGCACAAATTGGCCAGGGGAAAGGGTACAAAGTTCAGGAAGCATCCAGATGCACACTTCTGGTCAGGCTTTCCCCATGAGGCCTGGAGTCCTGACTGGAAATGTGATGATAACCACACCGTATTTCCATGCTCACACAGGGAAGCTCACCCAAGCCTTTCCTTCCCTGTTTTTAATGGGGTTTGACCACATAATGCCCTTGTGGCATTTACTCTCCAGACTGTTCTAAAGGTCACCACTGATATCATTGTGACTCAAAGTCCCCATCCCAAATCTCCTGTTAGCTTTTCTGATGGCCAAAGCCCCTAGGCAAATAAAAACACTGATATCCAGCAGGACATTCTGGAGCCTTGGAGATCTCTGATGAGTAGCCAGGGCAAAGGCCAGACCCCTATAAAGCTATCTGTCTTTCTTCCTGAATTCCTGTCCCCCACAGCCAGCACGTGTCTCTCTTGTTTGAAATGGGCTCAGGAGATAATCTCTGTTGAGCTAAGCAGATCTTTCCCAGTGAAAGATTCACCATGGAACCACGGTTCCCTCTGCTGTGGCAGCAAATTGTGTGCCTTTATTTTGTTGCTGGGGAGGGACAGCATCTTGAAAAAAATTCCTTTGTGGCACATAGAAAAGAGTCTACAATCTATATTTATTTCTCTTTTTTTTTTTTCCTGTGGTGCTAGGAATCAAACCCCATATATTTATGGTGTTGAGCAAGTATTCTACCATGGAGCTCCACTGTCAGATACTACAGTCTTCTTTAAATTTATATATATAATTAATTTAACACACTTTATATATAATAATGAACACACTTTACTTTTTATGTGTATGGGTGTATTTTCTGTATGTATGTGCACCATGCACATGAGTACCCATGGGAGCCAGAAGAGGGCGCCAGACTCCCTGGAGCTGTAATTGCAGCCTTTTGTGAGCTGCCACATGGATGGTGGGCATTGAATCCTGGGTCCTCTGCATGAGCAGCCAGTGCTCTTAATCACTGCGCAATTTCTCCAATCCTTGCAACCTTCTTTTAAATGCTCTTTTACAAAGTATTTGTTGCCACATGAAGAATGGTGGCATCTACGTTGAACATGTTCTCTGTTCTACCCTCCATCCCGCTTCCTTTCTAGGCTTGCGCCTTTCGGCTCCAAGAAGCATGTTTTTTCTTTATACTCCCCAAGGCCTTGCATGAGCCAGTCCCGAAAGGCATTCTGTAAATGTGAGTTTCTGGTTCGCCTGCTCATGCACACAGCTGTTTGATTTCTCCAGTTAATGCTGATCTAGATGCTTCTGGCGGCAAGCCTGCCTGCTTTTTGGTAAAACCCACCTCATTTGAAAAATTTACTCTGTGTACAAAGATGACCTCTTTTAATCCTTATACCTATGAGAAACGTACTCTAACCATGACTAGATGAAGCCATCGAGATGCAGAGAACAATTTCCCCTGACCCTTCTAACCCAGAGCTGGTTCAGCAGGAACAAAATCAGACCTGCTGGATTCCAGAGCTCTGAGCCCTTAATCACTACCCTGGTGAGATCAATGTGGTTGATAGGGAGTTTCCAGAAGAGAGCTGAGGTTGAATTCATGCTTATAGTTGGGTACAAGATTGTAAAATTCAAGTGCACTAAAAGGAGGAAAAACCAAAGAAAACAAAAACCCAAACTATGGGTTCTGGTTTTTGAGGTAATACTGTCAATCTACAGATTGAAAAAGGTTATATTGTTAAAGGTTAGTTTAAATTTACCTATCGGTAAAATGCATGCTGGGTTATCTCTGCATGGATTTTTCCTTCTCAGAGGAGTTCTGAGATAACAGACATGGTCATCTCATCTGGCTTTATTTGGGTTCTGGGGATCAAACTCAGGTTCTTATGTTTCTTCAGCTGGCACTTTATGAATCATCTCCCCACCCCCAACAGCAAATCTTTCCTACAATTTAATTTTTTTTAGAGATTTATTTATTTTTATTTTATGTGTATTAATGTTCAGACCAAAAGCATGCATATGCGCACCATGCGTGCCTGGTCTCTGAGGGGCTTGAAGATGTAGGATCTCTGGAAGTGGAGTTACAGACAGTTGTGAGTGTGAGCTCACATTATGGGTGCTGGGAACAGAGCCACATGGTCAGAGGCCAACTTTTGGGAGTAGGCTCTGTCTTTCTGCCTTGGGTTCTGGGAATCAAGCTCAAATCATTAGGCTTGTGTGGTGAGCATTTTAAACTGAGCCCCTTTATTAATTTTTCAACAAATATCTGAATACACACTATTGCTAGGTGCCAGGATAGGCAGACATAGTGGACTGTTCTTACACCACTTAGAGGTACTTGTTGGGATCCAGTTTTAGGGATGACATCAGCAGAACAAGCTGCACAACATTCCAACTGCCCTTCTCCCCAACGCTGAAACACTTCACGGATTCTGACCCTTTATGGGAATTGTTGGGGACTGAACCCAAAGGCATTTCATATGCTGGGCAAGTACCCTACTGCTGAGCTTCATACTCAACCCTTATTTGTCTTTATGTCTAAAGAAGTGGGCTACCTGATTCAGTATCAATATATAATACTGAGTTCTATTATGCAAAACAATACCAAATTCTGCTCACTGAGGAAATAGACATTTAAGTTTCAGATAGTTCAACAGCAAATTGCTTCAACTAAAATAAATATATTGATGTAGAGATATAGCTCAGTTGATAAAGTGCTTCCTGGTATCATGAATCCTTGGTTTGATCCCCAGTGAAGACTAGGTATGAGGGCATACCTCAGAAATTCCAGCATAAACAACAGGACCAGGAGTCCAAGGTCATCCTTAATTCAAGGTCATTTAGGTTGCATGGGACTTTTCCTCCATTCCTTCCCCCACATAGTAATAAACAAATAAAACCAGTGTATTTTCATTTCTGTACTCACTACTGGGTGCAATAATTTCAGAACTCTGGAGGTAAATGCTGAGGGATCAGAAGTTCAAAACCAGTCTCAGCTGCATAGCAAGTTGGAGGCCAGCCAGGGGCTACATAAGACTTTGTTCTAAAGAGAAAAACATAATGATAATAATACTTAAATATACTTAGAATTATTTTAATGTAGACTGTTTCCATAAAATGGCATTCCATTTTGTGACACAGCCTCCGAGATTCTAATGGCTATGACGCTACTGAAAATAGGAGCCTGGTGATGATAATAACAGTCTGTGGGGATGAAGTGCCAGGCACTGTTTTAAAAGCTCTCTGTGTTATCTCAGTCCTTGCTCATCATACTCTCTTGATGCTGATATTATTTTTGTTCCTATATCACAAATGAGGAAATTAAAGTTGCAGAGTGAGTCAGTCGGGAGGCCAGGGCTCCCACTCCAGGCTATTTCAGGCTAGAGCCGGTGCTTTTAATGTCTAGGCCATAGTTCGCCTATAATTGGGTAATGAAGTCTGGGCAAGGTCATTTATTTATTTATGTTCTTGCCTTGTTCCAGAAAGCATTTCAGACCTCTGGGTGAGTAACTTGCCCAAGATCGCCCAGACAGTTAGGGGCAGAGCCAGGAATCTCTTTCCCTCACAAACTGTACAAACCGGGTGATAACACAGAGGCAGACTCCTGTTACATATTTCTTTACAAACATGAGAAAGGGAAACAGGGTCATTGTCTTTGGCTGCTTTTCCGTTTATTGTGCTTGGATGTGTTTTTGGCTTTATAGTCTGAGAACAGACTGAATAGGATAAGAGAAATTAAGGGGCAGTGGGCCAGGCAAGCAAGGATGTAGACTGGAGTGGGGGAGACAAAGGGCCCAGGACTGCCTTAGAAGTGTGCTCAGGATGTCAGTATCGCCTCAGATCAACAGTGTCAGGAGGAAGCCTGAGAAATAGAGAGGGGGATAACATAACAACGAAGGAAGCTGGGTGTTACTGGAAGAAAGGAGAGGAAACAGGGGGACACAGAGCTTTCTGTCCAGGGAAGATAAGAACGGCAGCTGGAGTTGAGGTAGCATGGGCTTGGTTCAACACCACACACACACACACACATCTCACACATACACCTCACGTACCCCCCACACACACCTCACATACCACACACTCACCTCTCACACACACTTCTCACACCACACACACCTTACAAACACACACATCTCACAAACACACAAACACACACAAACATGCACACACACACCCATGCACACCACACCATTGTATGCATTTATACAAGCAAGTAATAATTGGGTTGAGAACACAAAAAAGCAAAGCATGAAAGCCAAACACTACCAGACATCCATTTTTTTAAAGATTTATTTTTATTTATTATGTATACAGCATACAGAAGAGGGCACCAGATGTCATCATAGATGGTTGTGAACCACCATGTGGTTACTGGGAATTGAACTCAGGACCTCTGGAAGAGCAGTCAGTGCTTTTAACCTCTGAGCCGTCTCTCCAGCCCCCAGACATCCATTTTTAAAAAAGAAAATAAAACCAAATACACACACATTATCAAGGGACAGTCCCCTTTGCTCAGCTGCTCAGTCTTATCAGATGCTGTCCCTCTTAAAACAGACCCCTCACCCATTTTCCTTATCCAAGAACTCCTTCCAAGCAGAGTTTGTATAAAGAGCTGTCTTTTCTTGGCAATAACTTGAAAAATAAACAAATGAAACATACACTTGTGTGTGGCTTTTTGTAATGGAACATTCATTTGCTTTCAGTTTGAATTATTATAAAAACACTGCAGTACTTGTCCCCAATCTCTCTCTCTTTTTTTTTTTTTTTAATGAAAGGGATCTGTTCCGATTTAGTATCCTTATCCAAACATGCTTTAGTGGGGCACGGCAGGGCAAGGACTGGCTGTAAAGACAAGGCACCTCACCCAAAGCTGCCAAGGCAAGGTGTGTTTGAAGTGTTTCTCCTTAGGAAGCTGCTGTTTACCTGAACTTGGCCTAGGACGATCTAATGGGAAGCAGGAGGGTGGGCTGTAAGGTAGGTAATGGTCACCCTGTGCTTCAAGTTTCCAAAGTAGCTTGGGTGCTTATCCCTCCCTCGCCTTGGACCAGGATGCAGCTCCAGCTGAGCAATATTTAGCTCCTTAAATAGACGGATGTTTATGAACCTTAACATGACATGAATTTGTTTTTCTCTAAGTTGTTCTTTTCTGGACATTCTTCTCCCACACAAATACTAAAAACAAAATAAAATCTTCCAGCACTCAGGAGGTACAGACAAGTAGATCTTTGTGAGTTCGAGGCCAGCCTAGTCTATAAAGCAAGCTCCAGAACACCTAAGGCTGTTGCACACAGAAACCTTGTCTTGACAACAAACTAAACTATACTATGTAAATAAAATTTAAAAGACTACTCAATACAGGCTTTTTTTTGGACAGAATCCTGTGGTATATTGATCACTGTGGCTTCGCCTTTGCCAGAAGCTGTGAATAAAGAGTTCTCTGTTGTGAGTAAATCAGTTCAAGACAAAAAAATTCCCATCACTTGGGTTCATCATTCCTTCTCTTGGAAGAGGGCATAATGCATGTATTTATGTTTAAATATATAGAACTTTAAAATATTTTTATTTTTACCTACATAGTATTTTGCCCATATGTATGTATGTACACACACGTGTATCTGGACCCAGAATCTAGAAGAGGATGTCAGAGCCACGGAAACTGGAATTACATATGGTTGCCATGTGGGTTATTGTTATTATAAAATTATTAAAATATTATTGTGACTAAAAGCTTGGCTTGTAATAAGTATAATCAATCCCTCATTGGCAATTTGGTAAAACCTAATTTTCAACAAGAACAAGCTTGGCGTGAATGCAGTAAGGGGCACAAATAGATTAGACTTACACGCTGCATAAAATGACTGGAGGCTTACAGCTGAGCCCGGATATTATTCTTAAGAATTATGACTGATTAGCAGTTCTAAGGAACCCTGAAAGAAAAGTGAGTCATTCCATAAAGGCATTTGTATAAAGGAAGTGAGTTGGAATTTAGTGGCAACAGTGAATTATTATAAAGCAGCTAATTCCATGAAGAGCAATTTGGTATTTATAACGGCATCATTGTCAACTGAATTAGTAAAAAAAATAAAAGTGACTCAAAGGTCTATGATGAGCAAAGAATGACAAAGTGGAAACAGTAATGGTTTAATGGTGGAGAGAGAAGAAAAGCAGGAAAAAAAGTAACGGCATTTGTTTTAAATTCACCCATTGCCAGGCCTGGTGGCTGTTACTCCAGCCCACTGAAGGCTGAGGCAGGAGGACTCCTATGAGCTCAAAACCATCCTGAGCTACATAGTGATTCCAGGTAATCCCCAAAATACTACATAGTGAGACCATGTCTCAAAAGATTTTTTTGTTTTTGTTTTTGTTTCTTGAGACAAGGTTTCTCTGAGTAGCTGTCCTGAAACTCTCTGTAGATCAGACGGGCCTCTAACTCAGAATTAAGGGATCCATCTGTCTCTGCTTCCTGAGTAATGAAATTAAAGGCATGCACCACCACTACCCAGCAGAATTTATTATTATTATTATTATTAAAATTTCTGATTGGGGACCCATTCTTGAAAGATATGTGGTTTTTTTAAAAGATTTACTTATTTATTATGTATACAGTATACAGAAGAGGGTACCAGATCTCATCATAGATAGTTGTGATCCACCATGTGGTTTATGTGGCTGCTGGGAATTGAACTCAGGCCCTCTAGAAGAACAGTCAGTGCTCTTAACTTCTGAGCCATCTCTCTAGCCAGAAGGACATATGTTTATGACAGTCTCAAAAGCCACAAAGTAGGACTGTCTCCATTGTTCCTTGGTTACATATCTCAGTCTATTTAAACTGTAAACCAACATCTTTGTCTGCTGTTTGCACTCTTTAGCCTAATCCACTCCATGCTACCTTTGGAAGACAATGTAGGCTTTGTGAATGTCAGAAGCATATGTGAGTAATCAGACCCCATTGTGTAATATATAGTGCCAAGATTGCTGTTTTTTCTTCACACATGGTGTGTTAGTGAAGAAACAGAACCCTAACAGTAAAGTCTGTCAGTGAAACGATTAGTGTAGAAATGGTTCGTGCCCTGGGGTGAAAATTAACCAATGCTTTGGCATAACCTATTGGCTTTTTAATTGAATCCCAGCTTATTTTACAACTGCTAATCTATGAGCTAAATTGCATTTTGAGTCTATACATTTATGACTGGAATTAGTTTCATGGTGAATTAGCCCTTGGAAAATGTACCTTGCTAGAACAAAAGCTTCAGCACCAGATATATACCCTCTGATTGTCTTATTGCACCCAAAACAAAAGGCATTGAAACTTGGCAATAGTGTAAGACATCTACTTTAATTAAAACAGCATATACTTCAGAGTAAAGTATGTTCCATAGTTATTTCCTAAGAGCCCAGCATCTGGAAATGTGCTTACAACATCACCAACACAATGGACAAGATTCCATTTTTCAGGACAAGAAAGATGATGTAGTAAGTGCTTAATTACTGAGGCTACTTTGTTCAGAAATTACATTTTCCTTCCTCCTCTCTTTCTTTATTTTTTTTTGTTATTGTTGTTGTTTGGGATAATCTGGTAGCTCAAGCTAGATTTGAACTTTTAATTATCCTCCTGCCTCAGCCTCCCTGGTCCTGGGATCCTGGGAGTATAGGTACAAGTCAGCAGACTTGGTTATAGTATATTTTTAAATTTTACTATCATTGTTATTACTATATTGTGTGTGTGTGTGTGTGTGTGTGTAGGAGGAGGAGCATGCATTATGCAGTGCACATGTGGAGATCCAAGGACAACTCTGTATAGTCAGTTCTCTCTTTCCACCTTTCTGTGGGTTCTGGGAATCAAGGTCAGGTCACTAGATTTTTTTTTTCTTTCTTTTTTTTTTTTTTTTTCTTCCTTCTTTATTTTGTATTTATCAAAAAAAAAACACAGTAAAAAGAATTTAAAAGATTTTTTTTTTCAAAGCATAAACATTTATTCTCTGAGTCATTTTAACCCCGATAGAATACTTAATATTTTAATAAAATAATTTTATTAAAATTATATTTAATAAAAATTTTAAAAATACACTATTTTTTTTACGTGTGTGCCTAAGTGTATGTCTGTGGTGATATATTGTATATCTAATAAAGTCTGCCTCAAAAAAATCAGAGGACAGAGCCACTCAGACTTAACCATGAAGATCAGGGAGTAGTGACCCATTCCTTAAATCCCAGCACTTAGGTGGCAGAGTGATCTCTGTGATCTCAAAACCCAGATCTCTTACAGATGAAAGAGCCAGGCAGTGGTGGCCACACCTTTAATCCTAGCACTAGGAAAATCAAAGGAGGAAGTGAGATAGCTGGGTGGAGAAAGATGAGGCAGGAGTTCAGACTTTTGCCTGTGACCTTATACCCTGAGGACTCAGAAATATTCTGAGGATTGAAGTGAGGAGTGGCTAGGTGAGGCGTGGCTGTGGTGTGTTTCGATGTTTCTATGATCTTTCAGCTTTTCCCCCAATATCTGGCTCTAGATGTTTAATTATAAGGTCAAGTAGAATTCATGCAATATCTGGCACCCAATGTGGGGAGCATACATCCACATAAAGCCTGAGAAAGCTTTACAAAGGGGGTTTTAGAACACAGAAACAGAGCCAAAAACAGCTTCTGAGTTGTGTCTCTCAAGTGGGCCGTGGTACAAAGTGGTGTACAGGCTTGAGCTAAGAGCAGGGTAGAGCCAGCTGCCATAGCTAAAGCTTTAATTTTAGCCAGAAGGCTTTAATCCTAGTCTCACTTTTTAGCAGATTAAAGGTGTGATCAAGAAAAGATAGAGATATACAGTAAAGACAGATTCAGGTGGGAAAAAACCCTCTAAATGGGTTACAGTGCATTTAAAAATATATGTAGGCTTGGGAGAGAAAATAAAAAGGATAGAGGGAGTTCTTTACAAAATAGAGTAATAGAAAAATAATAAGCGGGGCTGGAGAGATGGCTCTCATACACAGTTATACATGCACCAATTCACATACAATAAAAATAAATATTTCTTAAAAAGGAAAATTATAAGATACATAAAGATGAAAATTATACACAGAGTCTGAATACTGAAGGTTATTGTTTTGTCTTTGAATTGTTTGACTGCAGAGGAAGGAGCAAGAGCTGCTAAGGGACCTTTGACTATAGACACTGCTGGATTAATCCAACCTATATAGTTTGAAAATGCCTTAACCAGGGCTGGAGAGATGGCTCAGCAGTTAAGAGCATTGACTTCTCTTCCAGAGGACCTAGGTTCAATTCCCAGCACCCACATGGCAGCTCACAACTGTCTGTAATTGCAAGATCTGGCATAGATGTAGGCAAAATACCAATGCACATAAATAAAAATAAATAAATTATTAAAAAAAGAAAATGCCTTAACCACAAAATTTAAATAAAAAGGTATTTTACTTTGGAGAAGAAGTTATGCTTTTGTTTTCACAGAAAATGAGAGGTTATGGATTTATTTTAAGTTAAGAAAGAACAGGTGCCACTCTCCCTGCTCCACCATGCCTCCCAAGGATGACAAGAAGAAGAAAGATGCCGGAAAGTCGGCCAAATAAGACAAAGACCCAGTAAATAAGTCTGGTGGCAAGGCCAAAAAGAAGAAGTGGTCCAAGGGCAAAGTTCAAGACAAGCTCAACAATCTAGTCCTATTTGACAAAGCTACATATGACAAACTCTGTAAGGAAGTTCCCAACTATAAGCTTATTACTCCAGCTGTGGTCTCTGAGAGACTGAAGATTCGAGGGTCTTTGGCCAGGGCAGCCCTCCAGGAGCTGCTTAGTAAAGGACTTATCAAGCTGGTTTCAAAACACAGAGCCCAAGTAATTTACACCAGAAACACAAAGGGTGGAGATGCCCCAGCTGCTGAAGATGCATGAGCAGGTTCAATCAGCTGTACATTTGGAAAAATAAAACTTTTATTAAATAAAAAAAAAAAAAAAAGAAAAGAAAAGAAAAGAAAAAACAGGCTTCATTGAGGAAGACTTCCAGAAAAAACTCCAGTGGAACTGATGGCCCAGATGATCCAATATTTCAGAGCACCTCTGTTGAAGTTTCCTCTGAGTTCTGCATCCAGAATGGTTTCAAGCTGCTGGCTGAGATGATCCAGACTCACAGACTATTTCAATCAGGACTTACCCCATAATCCTAAATTTTCTTTGGGTCTTAAGAAGATTACCAGCACCTCCAATCAGCAGGAAGTAATCTAGAGAACTATGCCCACATTCCCCCAAAATGGATTGTGGATTGTGGTAGGAATGTTCTCTGTGTACTGTAAATAAAGAACTGTTTTGGCTTGTGTAGAGCACCATAGAAGTGGGTGGAGAATCAGAGCACAAGCAGGTAGGAAGAAGGGTGGAGTTTGCCAGTCTCAATCCATCCCCCAAAGAAGAAGCACGTAAAAATTCAAGTGAGCCATGGGCTACAAGCCATGTGATAAATAGATTCATAAAAATAAATTAATTTAAAATAAAAGAGCTAACTAATAATATACTTAAGACATGGGCCAAACAGTATTAAAATATATAAGCGTATAATTTCATTTCTTTTGAGAGACAAAAGCCGAGCACCGTCTGCTCTTCCAGAGGACCCGGGTTCGATTCCCAGCACCCACATGGCAGCTAACAACTGTCTGTAGTAGTTCCAGTTCCAGGCAAACACCAAGGCAAATAAATAAATAAAGTTTGTTAAAAAAAAAAAAAAAAAAAAAAAAAAAAGGGGCTGGAGAGGTGGCTCAGCGGTTAAGAGAGACAAAAGCCACGGGCACACAGACCAAGTTCCAAACCGATGGTGCCTCACGCGCGCCAAGTCACAAACCTCCCAGACCCAAAACAGGCCAAAAAAAACCAATACAACAAATGACTTCCCAACATCAGACACAAACACCCACATAAAGCCTAAAAAAGTTTAAAACAATTTTTTTAAATTACATATTTAAATTAATTTACAATACAAAAACAACATAATGTTCAAACAAAAATTTAAAAATGACGTGTCCAAAACACACAGCTTAAACTCATACGTTTCACAAGATTGACACAAATATAATTAATTCAAAGTTTCTGCTTATACTAAACAAAAAAAAAAAAACAGTTTAAAAAAGTTTTTCTCATAACAACATTTCCTAAATTCGCTCTCTTTGCCAGCAGCCTCAGTGCTGCAACGGGCTCCTCCGCCATATTAAAAAGCTACCAAAAAAGACAAAGTCAATAATTAAAATAACACCAACCTTTTATGTGAATTGGTGTTTTGTCTGCATATATAACTGTGTAAGGGTGTCTGATCTTAGAATTACAGACAGTTGTCAGCTGCCATGTGGATGCTGGGAATCGAACTCAGGTCCTCTGGAAGAGCAGTCAGTGCTCTTCACCGCTGAGCCATCTCTCCAGTCCAACACCAACCTTTTAAAAGCTCTTTAAATTAAAAAATAATTAAAAATTCTCAATAAGACAAATTTAAACTCTCAAAACCTCTAAACAAAATACAATATATATAAAATACACATAAGCTTCAAAAAAAACTCTTAAAAAAATAAAATAAAAATAACCACATAAAAATAACAAATAAACAAAAAAATCTAAATTATATTTATTATGTGTTCTTTTAATTTTTTAATTTTTAATAAACTAATTACAAAAAAGCAATTAATTACTAAGGCTACTAAGTTAAACCAATACTTATATTTTAAAAATGTCTTAACTTTAAAATCTGTTTATAAAAATATATTATTTTAAAAAAAATTTCTACTTTTGTCTCCACAAAAGATCAAAACCTATAAATTAGTTCTAGGAAAATGTAGTTCCATTTGCCAAAACCACCTAAATAA